>JAOYND010065008.1:0-11282 GCA_025802135.1 Lagerstroemia fauriei | reverse complement strand
AGACTAGCTTCATCGCATTCAACATAAACAGGTCTTCTATAAGAAGTCATGAATGCAGAGCAAACTGACATCACGAAACTAAGAAATGGCTGACCCTGGCAATTAGCATAAAACATCCCAAGACAAAACCGCACCAACTGCACAGCTGGTTAGAGGTATCACAATGGTGCGGCATGACTTGAAGATGAGCGTGAAGAAGCTCGGATATATGTAATGCAATTAAAGACGATGATGTCTACTTCCTAAGCAATCAAAAGTGAAATATCCATGATTCATCACAAACAGGAAAAAGTGAATCCTCCTACATTTTCTCAAGATCAGTCGACGAAGGAATCAAACTAGTCAGAGATTATGCGCCGGGACTCACCAGAGGAACACCTTCGGCTGCTTCAAGAATGCCTTTTCCGTCTGCCACAAGAATCAGGCAATTATAAATAACTAGCCCAAAGAGCAGTTAGGCCAAGGCAGAGAAAAAGAGAGATCTCAACCTGAGCATCCATGGCGATGACGATTCAAGCTCGCAGATCTTCGGCAAGAGGCGGCTAAAGGCGGAAACAGAGCGTGAAGGTGGAGAATAGGGTTTATAGTCAGGCTACGAATTGGGCCTGAAATGGGCTTTAGCCCAATAACTCACGTCAGCATTTTTGGAGCTCCGGCAAAGACGATTTTTTGGAGCTTAAGTTTTAATTATTTATGTTTTTTTTAGAGTGATAGGGTCAGGATGGGGTGACCATGTCCGGATATCATGTATTTTTTATGAATATGGATCTTGTCTTAAATAAGACCGATTCCTAAATTCTGAATCTTTGTTGAATCTTGAAATCAGACCACACTCATAACTTGTAAGATATCTGAGGTTTCGAATACCATGTTGGAACTTATTTATTATTTATCTTTTTGCCTTTATAATATGGATTATTTTGATATTTTTCATTATTCACATAGTTTCTTTATCACAATCTAATAAGTGTAATTTTAAGTATACTTATAGTATATTTAAGTACTACTTTTTATTAATTTTAAGTTATAATGATATTTTATATATAAAAATCCATCAAATATATATAATTATCTTGTTAAATGAAAGTTTATCGAGTCAGGAATACAACGATTTAAATAGTTTGTTAATTGGAGTTCAAACAAGGAAATTATAAATGATTAAAATTAACCGTACGAATCATTTTAACATGTTCCTAGAACCCTGTATGCTAGAACTGGATCCGGAACCAACCGATTCCTTGATTCGTTATCCGGAACTTACCTTGTCATCGATATCTACCTAAGACCTACCCTTGGGTATGTTCCTATCGATACCGAGTCTACCCTATACCCATTGACACCCCTAGATCTAATCTAAGTATCTTGCATTTTTATGATAGCTGGACTCTATCTTGTATAGGATAGGTCTCGAAGTTTTGGATCTAGAAACCTAGACTGTGAAATTAAGAATTTATATTATACCTTAGAGCCTAAGTACCTTGTTTAAACTTATATCTTTCCTTCTAGTTATGACAACTTTATGAGTAGATAGTTATAATTCATAGATTTTATGACTAAGTAACGGAATTTATTATAGTTTTTACAATTTTATTTTAATTTTATTAGATTAATATTTAATATAAGATTTATTAAATATCAGTCAACTTTATATCAATTTTTTAATATTATATCTTATTCCATTAATATTTTAAACATAAAAATTTATTGAATAAGCATAATTTTATACTAAATAAAAATCTATCGAGTTAGAAATCTAATAATACAAAGGATACAAGAATTAGAGTTCAATAGGTCAGTTTTTTAAAAAACGTGTTAATCATTTGGTTTTAGGACACTATGCACAGAAATATTTTAGGATCCCTTGTGTAAACAAACTCGACACAACACTCGCAACAATACTAATCAAACACTACACTGCTACTCTCAGATCTGATCTATTAACTTAAAACAAATTTATTAACTATATATAAACTCCTTATTTCTAATTATGTTACACCATCATCAACAAGTAGAATTAAAAACCCTATAAATACAATAACTCATCGATTGGTTCGGTTCAAACCTATGGGGTCTCAAAACACTGCACTTTCAGTTTGAATACGCCATCCGATCTAGGGCAATTTTAATAACTCATCGATCGGTTCGGTTCATAACCTATGGGGTCTCAAAACAGTGCACTTTCAGTTTGAATACGTCGTCCGATCTTAGGCAATTTTTCTTTTCAACAAGTGTAGGTTTAAGTAATTAATCAGGTGGATCTCTATGTCGTTCCCCAATTTCTACAAATACAGACCTAGAACTGTAATTCTTGAGCCTCATTTGTGCTCGTTCGTTCCAGCTGCTGCAGCCGAGAGGGGCCGAGTGAATCTATCCCGTCATTTAACTAAAGGGGGTTCTACTTGTCTAATATACCAATACTACATGGGCTTTATGGAATTCCATACAACTACTAAAAGGTTTTTTTTGATCGATTTGGTGTTACAAATAAACTACCTAGTCGTAGAAAGTGATAGAAGGAAGAGGAAATGAAGAAGTACGTGGTGTTCGACTAATATAATTGAACCTTGTACTCTCTTAGTCCCAGTTCAAGAACATTACAACTGTTAGATCAAACTTCATTTCTTAGGGTTTGATTAATTTAAATAATGCCCTTCCTGGCAGCCATTTCTTTCCTTTTGGAATGATGATGTACTTTGAAGTCCTAGACCAGACAATCACTGTAATAAATTTTTATTCATTATATGTTTATTCGGAATTAGCCGATTGTAGTTTTTTCTTGTTCAGTTAAGTGAAATGTTCATTCCAACTCTTCTATGTGGATGTTGTCAACTGAAGTAAAAATAACTCGTGTTCTAGAATCTTTTATCTATTCTATATATGGGAAAAATGCACATATAGTGCATTTCTTTTAGGAAATATTTCATAATGGTATATTTTCTTTTTTTTTTTGTTACATTTCAGTATATTTCCTTTATAAAATATTTCATAATGATACATTTCCTTTTTTTCATTACAGTTTTGTACATTTCCTTTCAAAATTGTTACAGTTTACTACAAAACGTCAAACTATCGTTAACACCGTCAATGCTTGATGACGTGACGATCTAATATAGACGCGAATTTAATGTTGTACTAATGCTAAACATCATTGACGATAGCAAACTAATGTACTAAATAAAATTTCCTTTTTTTCTATTCAACTTTCCTTTTACTGTCAAGTAAGTTTATATTTGTGAAGAGATCGCATGTTGAACATACGATCTATAAACGGTATTCATGGAAATATTTTGTGAGAAACGGTTTTTAAAGAATTTTTTTTTCTTTCTACGGTATTTTCGTACAGTTCTCTCATTCGTCTTCTCTTGCTCTCTCTCTTCGATCTTCTCCTTCCTCTTCTCCTTCTCTGTCTCCTTCATCCCTTTAACTGAACAGGAAGACTTCACAGAAGGGTGGCACAGATCAGGCATGTAAGCCATGGCAGAGAGCAATCACTCAGGTTCTGATCTTCCTCTTTAATTTTGCATATTTGATAATATCTTCCTCGGCTGCATGAACCAAATAAGATGAATCTTCTCAGCCCTCTTTCCCCAAGGTTCTCGACACCTCTAGGATTAGGGTTCCAGAATTGGCCAACGAGTTCGTGATGCAGTACATGACCTATCCGTGGTTTGCTGGGGCCTTGGTCATTAACATCTTTAATATGTACATGGAAAGGGTTGTGCTCCTATGCTTGAATTGCACTGAATTTGTGGTGCTTAATATTCATGTTTCTGGAAAATGTGTCGTGTATAAATATGGAACAAGAGGTGGAGCATAATTAGTGACAGGCCTTATCCCTATGATTATGTGATTCTCTTTAAGAATAAATTCTTGCTGTTGATGGGCATGGGAGGACTGGGAATGTTGATTGGATTTGAATTTGACTGTTATTGCTCCGTGTTTTTGAGTGAAACAAGAAATCACGTTGTCATTAAAGATGAATTTAACTTGATAATTTCTTGGTACAGATTGTTCCTCAGTAAATTAAGATTTTAAATCAAGTCAACAGCTTCATATACCTGTCTATGATGGATTTATTACCTGTCTTTGCAATTCCTACATGACCAACTTAAATGCTCATTGAAGGAATTGTTCTAATTGGAATGTTCTCATGTTTGTCTTAAACTGTTTCAATCACCATTTTCTGCATTGCTTGGAGTTTACTCTCATGTGTTTAGTCATAAAATTTTCTGAAAAGTTTTGTGTCCTGGAACGAACTTTTGAACTGCATAATTGTTTTTCTTTTGCCCCTTCAGGTTGATAAAAGTGTCGATTTGATTCTAATTCAGGCATCTGCTGAAAACAACCTACAATTTTATGTTAGTCGTAGTGCAAGGAGCATTTGGTCCTGTATATAAAGAGGATATGTCAACTGGTGAAATAGTCGCGGTTAAAGTCCTTGTAACTGATTCTAAGGGAGAATGAATTCTAGACAGAGGTAGGATAAAACCTTGTTTTGGTCGTTTACCTCGTTGATACTTTTCACTGGCATTTTACTGATTATTACCAACTCTAAGATACGCGTTTGGCAAGCGGGTACTGTACTACTAGATCAATGGATTATACAAGAGTTCAGTTAGTTTACGATACTTGTAGCCATGGTTGTTGCACATTATCTGTATTTTGGTTTTAATATTTTTATTTACTTCTAGGTTGTGAAAACCTTGGCTTTATGCTAAACAGTTTTGTTCTAATACCTTTAATTGGCTCTTTCCTAGATCCTGCGTTAGATTTTTTTCTAGAACCTACAATTAGTTACTTTTTAGTATATAGTCTTTGATGTTCATTCAGGATAATTACACATTAGTTGCTGCTGGTTGCGAGATAATTTGTTAATCTACTATTCTGAAGTTTAGAGTACTCAAGAGGGTCAAAATGAAGACTTCTAGCAGCATAGTTTGAAATAATTTATTTCTGCTATGCTATGCTAATGTTTTAATTGATGAACTTCCAAATTCTTTCTGCTTATTGCTCTAGAAAGATTTTACTTCCACTCAACAGAGTTCTTTTAATTCTCCTTTTGCCACCTTTTATTGTCCTATTTTCTCTCAATTCTCCGTGTAAATACTTTATTCAATGTTTTCCTTTCTTCCCATGTTATGTTGTTGGGAAGGTTGAATCATAGGAACCTTGTGAATTTGGTCGTGTACTCTGTTTAAAAGGGCCAGCAGATGCTGATATATTTCTACATGGGCAAAGGAAACTTAGCTTCTCATTTGTATAGTAATTAAACAATCTATCTTCATAGGTGACATTATATCATTTTACTTTCTTCTGGATATATGATCAGTCTACTAATAGAATGACCTCTATTCTATTATGCAGACGAGAGCAACGAAAACCTTAAACTGGGATTTAAGGGTTTATATCGTTTTAGATGTGGCGACGGGCTTGGAGTATCTTCATGACTGAGTAGGATTTTCTGTCATTCTAAATCTCCTAACTAGGTGCTCTCTGTGTTTTTTTACCTTCTTGTATACGCTGCAAGATAATCATTGGTTACCCTTTTTATTTTCTCTTTCTACCCTATTTGTTGATATCCTTGGTTGAGTTCGAATTCTTTCATGATTCATCTATTCTTGGCAAACGGATCAGGTTTTGCTGAGCGGGATAGTTTGGAGGGGATGCGTAAGGCAGTGCATGAGTGAGCTTGACCACAGCAAAGCGCAGGTTATCAGCCTGGTATAAAAGTAAAGTTTAGGGCATGAGATAAAATTTTATTTATAAAAGGTATACACACGAGAGACAGAGATACATGATGGAATAAAAAAACATCACCACAGATGAGTATTAATATAGAAACTTGACTAAGACACAGCATACAAACTTGATTAAGACAACGAGCAATCGTGATGGAAACTTCCAACTTGTGCATGCATGTCATCAAATTCAGACAGAATCGTTTCCATCTACACCATTAGATCCATCGTCGAGCGTAGGAGCATTGGTCGGTTGGATACATAGGAACTCGGGTCCAAGGGAATATAGTAAAGGAAAATTGAGTATGACCACGTTTATGAAAAACCACGCATGGTACGAAGCAAGCATCAGCAATAGCATCTCAAAGCCAAGAGTCGCGAACATCGTTCTCGCGTGGCGGAAGGTAGGGTGGGAGCTCAGATCCATTGAAACTATCAGATGAGCAGCAGCATACAAGGCTTCAAATGTATAATAGAACCACATAACTATATCGGGCTCTTTGAATACATAGGTGGCATCTTTGTTGATTGATTGATAGAGGTGCGTCACCAGTAAGAATATATTTGCGATCATTAGAATCCTGCCGAGCTTTCTTAGGAACTGTCTCGAAGCTCAACAATGCTGCAACCCAAACAAGACATTTGGGGGAATTTTTTCCTAAGATATAGATAAAATAAAAGACAAAAAAAAGCTCATAACATATATTGTCAGAGTGGAAGACTGGACTTTGAGCCTATGAATAATTGGACCCAGCAAACAGGGTAGAGGCCCATTTGGTCAGAACTGCAGGCCCATGAGCACCCACAGACACCAATATGACTCAGATTACATGGAAGCAGGACATTGATTTTCATAAGACACTTAAGTATAAGAAGTCCGTGAATTTATGTCTCGGGGCCTAGCGGGCAAGGAAGATCCAGTAGAGCTCAATCAAGTTCAACACAATCCAAGAAAATCAATATGTTTGAATTATGTTGTTAGCAATTACTGGCGAAATCAATGATCAGGCCTTTGCCTAGACCTAGAGGAGATTTATGGAGACGGATTTAGATTTACGCCGAAGATTGCCATGATCAGGGCGCTCGGACACAGATTATATTATTATTAGTGGACATTAAAAGAGAAATTTAGTACATTCTTTGGGCAATTCTCATTACACACACCTTATTGAAGTATCAGATCCTGATTTCCCCTTCTTTCTAGGTCTATACATAAAATAGGGTAAAAAGCTCGGTTTTGATGATAGTCAAGAACCACTATGCTAATGGAGATGACTCGTGTCAATGTTGTGAAGACTATAGAGAGGAAATGCTAATGGGAATAATAATCAATCAAGGAAGAAGATTGTCAAGAAAAATTCGATATGAGAGAAAGAAGTTAATGGGAGCAGAGTGGGTGGAGATAGCTCACTTTTCGTCGCTGCGCTCGCGGGGCATCTCGATACCAGGATGTGCTCTGACCAGGCTCTGTGGGAGAGGGGGCTTGGGTTAGCTCTGTCGATTATTTGGTTAGGGGGCGGGGGGGTATTTATAATTGAAGAAGGAAGAGCCGAGTTAGAAGACGGCAACGATGATGACGAGCCCTATTAAGGAACTCTCCATCAAACCCCACGAGGGGTAGAGAGGGAAAATAATAATACAAAATTAAAAAACCCAAATCCAACTGCTGAACCCGAAAAGTATTAGACAATTTTCCACGTGGAAAGGTGATGCCCGGTGCTGGTAAGAGGAAACGGAGGCCCCATTATCTGTCAGAGAAAATACTCCTGTCTTGCAGTCGCTGTCAGAGAAGAATCTTGCAGTCACTGTAGAGACTCTCTAACTAATAGGAATCTTGCAGTCACCTAAGATAGCAATAACAAGTGTTGTAAGGAGGTATCGAGGCAGTAAATCTTCGCATTTCGATAACTATTGACGTAAGTTAGGGAATGGATTTGAAAAATTTACGATTCAAAAGGTGTCCATTTGTAGAATATCAATTGAATGGTGTTATAGGAGTGTCACTTACTTATTATCGTGTTTGGAACAATTTTATCTTATAAAATTTGCAAAATTATCTCTCTCTTTTACCCCCCAAACAAAAATGCAAAAAGAGAAATTCCACTGTCTGACTATTTTGTCATAATAGATAGAAGCCCAACAACCCCTTGCCAAAGCAGTCCACCAGTGTCGGGCCTTAGTACTGGCCCAGCCCGTGCCTTCCAATCCTAGAGAAAAAGAGCACAAGTGTCCCTAGGGGTGTAAACGAGCCGAGCCGAACCCGAATCTATAAGGCTCAAGCTCGGCTCGTTTACTAATTTGTAAGCTTGGATTTGGGCTTGAACTTGACCGAGCCTAATATTTTAAGCTTGGGCTCGGCTCGTTATAGTAAACGAAGGCTTGTCGAGCTTATACGAGCCGAGTCGAGAAAGAAAATATAACTCGGGCACAAGGTCGTTCTGTCAATTACATAGAACGAGGAATACTAGGGAGGAAGAGTGAGAGAATTAATTACGATTAGAGTTTCGCAATTGAGTAAAAATGAATGAAATAAAGGTTTTAAATAAGAATTTGAGACAACAGTGTTGATTATTTTCTATTTTTCTAAAATTAAAAAATAATAGTAATTATTATTATATAAAATAAAAAGTTTGTTTAGGCTCGCGAGCTTCACGAGCCGAATGTTATTAGGCTTGGCTTGGCTCGTTTAACTGACGAACCCAAGTAGAGCCGAGCTCGAGCTCATTAAAATCGAGCCGAATTCAAGCTTTTATCGAGCCGAGCCCGAACCATTTGCTAATAGTACTATCTCATTTACACCCCTTGTGTCCCAGAGGCTAGCTAGAGCAGGAGCAGAGTCAGACATATATGTCGGACGACGGACATCGTCGAGTGGCTGACTATTGGTCGGTTGGACGTGAAGGAACTCTGGTCCAAGGGCAAAGAGTAAAAACAACATTGAATATGGCTACGTTTATGAAAAATCATGGATGATATGAAACAAGCATCCACGACAATATCTCAAAAAAACCGAGAGTTCTAAATGCCGTTTTCGCGTGGCGGAAGATGGAGCGGGAACTCAAATCCATGGAAACTATCAGACGAGCAACTGCGTACAAGAATTCAAATGCATACCTAGTAGATCCATGGAATCTATCCTCTTTTTACTACACACAAATTCTTCTATTGATCACATTATTTCATTTGAATTTTACATAATCAATTACAACCGTCCATAATGTTATTCTTCATACTCTAATTCTAATTACTACTGTACGAATATTCATCTGACATAACAAATTTTGTTTTATATACATAAAAAAAAAAGAGAATGGAAATAAATTAATTCTTTACAATAAAACAACAAATATGACATCATAAAAACCAAAAGAAAAGGTTAAACGAATAAAGTTTTTATTCCAATAGTACTTAAATATATTTACATGCGATTAGTAGACGTAAAATGGGAGGAAAGCATGGAAACATGGAGTAATTGTAAGGTTATTAGGCATAAAAACTATAATTAATGATAATTGGGTTTTGCGTTTGGGCCTATGTAGCAGAGAAGGGCCTATTGAATCTAACCCACTAGTCAAATTGAAGGGTGGATGTTCACGTCCATATTAATATGGTGATAAAATGATAGATGTTTGAGTCAATTTGATAGTTAAAAAGATTAGAAATTGAACTGTTGATCGGGTACAAGATTATGGATCAAAGTGATAGTTTACTCTCCAAAATACTGCTTTGCTATATGGGCTTTGTGAAATTCCATATAAGGTTTGATCGAGAGAAAATGAGTTTAATGCAGTGGTACCGTTCTCAACATGAGGTCAAGAGATTTCGAGTTAAATTTTTATTGTTGAAACTTATTGTGCCCTTTTATTTCCTTTTTAATCCCTTTTAGGTGTATATGTCACTCTTCTTATATGTAAGAGATATACCACATGTCCGTGCTGATGTTGTGCTACAAGCCAATAAAATTAAGTCATTTTTAGAGTTAATTTTTTCACTTTTAGATTTTATTTAAAAAAATTCCAAAAATAACTTAATCATATTAGCTCGTGACGTCAGTATAATATAGCAAAAAAAGTACTGATTTTACACTGCTGAAGGATGACATCGGAAGTGATAACTTCATATTACAACTTGAACATGTTTTTTTTTTTTTGGTTCAACAAACATCAAAGCTGAAGTTTATTAGTCCTTAAAACCATTGTCATATATCACTACATACCGATGCAGTTGATCCCAATGGACTTGTTCAGAATGATTGCAGGAGCTTTCACTTGCAATTTCATTTGTGTCGATCTCGAATAAGCCCCAGCAATCAGCAGGACCGTGAATTCAGGTTTCCCTCTGCATTCCCCTGACCGCAGGCCTTGATGAAGCCATCTTCTTCTTCTTCTTCCTCTTCTTCGTCCAACGGCAATGGGCCCCACCGAGCTTTACTTTCCAGCGGAGGCTCAACGACGCAGACTCCTCCGTCACTCAGTCCGACCGCGAATTGGGTCGGAATTTGGGGGTGGGCAGCAACAACTGTCAAGAACACGTCGGGGCTGCAGGCAAAGAAATTAGAATGGACAATTCAAACACCACCATGAACAATGAATTACTCTTGAAACCTTCTCTCTGGTGTTGTCTATGGGTCAGGCTTTGCCATTTGCAGGAGGAATCATCCCACAAGGGTAGAAGTGTGCAAGAGAAACTGTACACTTCCCCTTTTTCTCTTTACTGGTCAGAGATTTTCATACTACAGTGTTCAATCAATGAACTGGAAATGAAAACCACAGGTCTGTATGGTGGCATCGTCCTCAATCCGGAACTAAAAGATCCCGGGGTGGACTCTCGTTAGGGAGAATTTTGTGCTCCTTGGATCCTCCTTTCCTCCCGTATGAAAGTATTATATGTAACGGATCTACCATGTAACGAGCCAATGGGTGTTTAATACATCAGCCGAAACAGTTACAGATATTTGGTTTGTTACAAGTGCAACGCTGATGTATTAAACACTTATTCGGTTGTTACATATGTCACGTGATATACTCGTTAAACAGAAGACTGTCTCCTTTGATACAGCCTCCATTGCAACAGAAGAAAGAAGAAATATTACAAGGATACCTTATAGATTGGGGAAGGTAAGCAGTCTGACTGATCCGATAACACAGTCCAAGCGCCAGAGTGTCAAAGACACCCACAGATCCATCGCAAAAGCCAGCATAGATCATCTGCCCGTCACATGAGAAAACCGCGTTCGTGATTGGTCTGGCCCTGCTTCCGATCCACCCGAACACTGGTCCAGGGTAAGCTGTTGCAGCACACCACTGCAATGATGGAAGGAAGTTCTGTCAGAGAATAACATTCATGTACGATGGATGCAATAGCTCAACAATTTCGGGCAGGTAAGAGTTCAGAAATGTTTATGAAGTTGGGATCAGTTTTCATTGGTCACAGTAAAATGCAGTTGAAAAAAGTAGATACCATCGCCTCACGTCGGAGATCTTTTGCATCATATATTGTGAGACTGGTACTATTTGCAGACAGGAAACGCCTCTGATCTCTGTG
>JAOYND010064905.1:0-11282 GCA_025802135.1 Lagerstroemia fauriei | reverse complement strand
TTTATTTAATTTCACGGTCAATCCAATGGTTAGATTTCAGTCAATTACCGCGACTGATCCGGTTGAAAAGGGTTGTGCAATTTATCAGGAAACCTAACAATTTTCGTCTCAAGAGCGAGAAATTCTTAGATGGTCCTATATCACGTGACGTGATAGAATACCAATTAGATTATGAGAAACGAGGAAATTTGTGTTAATCACCCGAATAAATGCCTTAACTATTACTAATAAGAGTAATTTAATTGATTATTCCCTAAGTAAGATCATTTAAGTATTTTTTTTTTCTCAAAAGCATATGAGCAACATTTGAAACGTGTGAATTCCCCCAAGTCAATCTCTCTTCAGCAGAAAACAAGAAAATTCAAATGGCCAAAAAGTGGGCAAAAGGGGTAGTTGTAAAGCGATGGATAGCATGCAATATCAACATAGAATCCAAGACCTTTGACTTTCATTAGCACACCTTCTTCCTCAAACCTTTATCACTATACCTAATTCAATTTCTTCACCAGATTAGAACACAAGGATTTTTCGGTCTACTGCACCATCCGAACCCAATGATCCTGACCAATTCAGGATCAAGTTGGGATAGCTCACTACGAGTTGGATCAACTCACTAAGTATAAAACTCTTCCAATCATATATGTTCTCTATTTATAAAATTTAAACATGAGAACCTAGTTAAGGAAAAGAGGTCTCAGCTACCTCAGGATGATAAGTGGAACATGCAATAGCTCATTATATAGGCTAATAGGCAATATGTATGTAATTAGGTGTGACTCAACTATCATCGATGCGATCTGACTATGTAATTTTGTATTCAGTGATTTCCTTCAATGATCAAAGTTTTATTTGCCTGTAATAGTGGGGCATGCTGAATTTTTTGCCAAAGAAAAGTGTTAAGAGCAACTACAACCAATTTTCAAAGTTGCCTGTGAAGTTCCAAAATGCAGAAGATCATAGAATAATGTAAGAACGCAGAATTCAGCAATCTCCAGCGAATAGAATCCACAGAGGTTTGAATTTGACAACCGAATAAGACCGAGATACTTACTGTTTCGTTTGGTAACTGAGCCACCTCCCTGTTCTGTGCCGTTGAGTTGAAGTTGAAGCATGGTCCACCTCCAACTAGTTCGGCATGAATCAGGCTTTCACTAATGTTTTACTTTTTGCGAGTGAACCTGTGAGTCTCAAGTCTCAACTGCCTAGTCTGTGTTACAAAGTTTAAAGAAGTTTGCTTGGGGAAAGAACGTGCTTACACAATAAATTGTGAACCTTCGGAGGCTTCACAAGCTCAAAATGACCCCTGAAAACACGGCTGGCAGAGCTCATCCAAAAATGACCTTGTGAAGAGAAGTCCCTTCACATCCATCCACTTGGTAACATATAGAGAGTTATGGGCCTAGAGCCTTCTTATTCTTGATTAATTTAGTGCTGCTGCGACCGGTCCAGACATTAGCTTTGAAGAGCTCGTGCCTGTCATTTCAAGAAAAATGCAAACATCCAGATGGTTAAAGATTCACCAGTCACAACATTGGATACATAGTCAATATCCAGTTATAGATATAGAAGGCACAATCTACAGTTGCAACAAAATTACATGACATGATCAAAGCATGTTATCAGCTGCAAACAACAAAAATAAGTGCTCATATCACAATATTGATCTTGATCAGGCAGACAAATCAATTTCGGGTGAAATTAAATGAAAAATTTTCAGTCCAGCTTGATAATTAGCAGATTGAATTTATGGTCCTCAGTTTAGCAGGCTTTACATTATTGCAGTATATAAAATTATAAACAGCAAAATATATAGTATCCTATAAAGAATTTAAGAGACTGACTACTGTTAATATTTATGCTCATTAGGATCCAAGAGAATATATAGTAGCTTGACTTGATCATAATAGAAGTGTCTATCTATGCTGAAAGTAAAGAAGAATCCGGGCTTGTGCCGATGGCGTTTGCAGGTGATTTTTCCCTCTTTGATTTTCTCTGTAGCTGAGCTAGAAAGCATATGATTAAATTCACAATAGTGATAAATGCATAGTAACCGAGTTTTATATAGATGATGGAACATATCAATATGGACATGTGATTCACATGTTTGTACACATTATATCTCTCCATAGGCATTCCAAAATGATAGAATAATGAGACAAGAGGACCCGACCTCTCATATTCAAGCTTCTGGGTCACCACACCACTTAAGATGAGCTCTGTACTGTAAATCTTGCCTCCTGCATGTTTACAATCATAGACAAGAGTGCAGTTACTGGTCTCCCTATGGAGGGAAGAAAATACTAATTCGACTACGGCTACCTTTCCTCAAGAGAGGAGCCCAGACTGTCTGATCTTCCTCACAGGAAATAATCAACACCTCATCAGGGATAATCCCATCTTCTGTGATAGGAACCTGATTTCTCTGTATTGCCTGACAAGAGTTTAATCATGCCTCATTCGTTAAAATGCTCATACTGAACACGAACCATATCGAGACAATGTGTGAAGTAACAAAACCAAAAACAATTGCATATTATTTTCATATAGGGGAAACTTCTATGCTGTCACGATGGAATAGGAAGTTGCAACTACTTGCACTGATACAAATTTATTTCCTTATGTACCTGGCCGTGAACAGCCTTGACTAAACTGATAAGCATCTCTTTGCTGGGTTTTACACTTGTGGTAATGAAAACTTTCTTGCCCTGCAAATAAAGTAACTCCACATGTTGTGAGGATACACATGATCCAGCAAATACAGTGCCAAACGTGGCATCTTCAGAGTGAGAAATGAGGATTACAAACATCCATCTCAAACACAAACAAAGGCAGCTTCTTGCAATTACCTTTAGGATTGGATACTGCCTTGCATTAGCCAAAGAAGCAGCCATGTTAAAACCCAATTCCTTTTCCTTCTTCCCATCTCTTAGGATAAAATTCCTTTCATCAATTAAACAGCCTGCTTGCTCACAACTCTCAAGCCATAAGTGTGTGACCACTGGTTTGCCCCGAGCAATTGCTTCAAGCATATTTCTTGTCCGTACAAATCTATCTGCTATAAAATGAGTGGCATCCTCTGAAGAACATGCATTTGAAATACCTAGCCGCTTCAGAATCTGTATGGATGCAGAGATGGAAATTTTAGTACACAACAGAAATTAAAATGATCACTTATATGGAAAAGGCCAGGCTAAAAACACCTTGTTTTGCTGCATAACTATGTCATGATCCAAGTGAAGGCTGAATAAGACTCGAACAAATGCCATATATCTCCGTTTTCTCAAATCTTTCCATGTGAGAACAGGAGGTGACTCGGTGATTCCTAATCTGGTTAGCTCTTTCAACATGACTGACTTTTGTGAGCTCTTCTGCATCACCAACCCTCCTTCCATTTTATTGGGACTATTGCCCCGTGCAACCTGATGCAGTTTAGTACGCAGATCATTGTTGGAGAATGAGACATCAGTCCTGGATATGAATTTCCTCGGTTTGTTTCCGTTTCGCTTCCCTGTGATTGCAGTATGCAAATTATAATCATCATTTCGAATTCCTCGTGAGTTCCTATACGTTCTTTTCCCTCTTGGGTATTTCCATGTACCCAACCCTGAAAGGAAACCTAACAAATCAATCTTAGAACCAGCTTTCTCTTGGTTGTTGACTGTCCTGTTCTTGGCCATCTCCGTTGCATCTGAAATTAGTCCTCTTTGTTCAACTCTATGACCGTCCTTGAACCTATCATGATTGGAACTGAATTTAACCATTTTGAAACTTGGGGTGTAAATATCCTTAAGAGCACCTGTAATTCCTACTGAATCCTTAGCCATGTTTAGTCTAGCTCCTGATATGAACTGCCCGTTCGAAGGAGACAAGTGGTTTAAGTCAACAGAATTGTTATGGGACTGCCTTTTTCGAGAAGAGATGGTTGGAGATAACCCAACATGACCATCTACATCTTTCATGATTTCCAATTTCATAGCCCCCAGATCCCTCCTTTGCCTCTTTGAGTCAGTTGAACTTCCTGAAATTCTTTTAGACCTTGAAAAATTTTCCCCTCTAGCAGATTTCTTAATCAGAGAACTTTCAGTCTTCACTTTCTTCTGTGTCTCTAATGTAGCATCTGGCCTCTGCCTTTTAGGGTGCTTCGATGATGATGTGGAGGTTCGTAGATTTTTAGCATGCAGCTGACTCTTTGAACACAAGTGAACCGTCTGGGAAGATTTATTGAGATGAGCTATTCTGTCCCTTTCATCTTCTCGGTATGTGTTGTAGGTACTTTGTGGATCTTGATTAAATAGTGGACTGCTAGAAGAAGCTGCATGTGACAAGGCTTCCATAGCTTCTGCTGCCATCTGGGTGCAAAAGCCTACATCAAATGCTTCCTCTGTCTGTTCACCCAAAACAGCAGAACTTAGCAGGCATTCTGATGTTTCCCCATTCAGATGCAGATCGAAATCCACTAAGTGCTCATGATCAACCTTTTCTGCGTCCACATTCAGACCGTGTCTAACAGATTCTAAATGACGAGAAACTGATGCAATATTTTGACTTTTGTTGTTTACGAGTTCTGCATTCTCCAAGGATTCACTAGCTGAAGCATCACCTCTTTTACTTTGAGACTTCATTTTCTCCCTATGCTTTTCTGGGCAAGTCCTGCGATACCTTCCACAATTAAAAGTAGCTTCTTTTCTGTAAGAAGTATCCACCCACTCAAAGATTTCTGCACCTTGAATAGAGCTGCTCGAGCTGATTCTCTTGGCAACATCTCTGATACCCATCACCCTTGGGAAAGCAGGGGATTTCTCCTTGATCTTCTTAGCAAGATGAGTTTCAGGGGACAAATCCATGTTACTCAATAACAGGAAGTTTTCCACAAAGTTTAGAGCATGTGCTTCCGATGAGTCACCAGGTTCATTAGATCCAATATCAGTGGGCTGTACCAAGTCTAGCTCATGCCATAGCTCTTGAGATCGTGTCTCCCCTTCAAGCACATAAGTTTCTCTCATTGTAAGACATGTTGGCAAAGCAAGAGAATCAAGAAAAGAAATTTCATTGTTCATATAAAGGTCAAATCTTCACAGTGTCACAACCTTCTAATTGGCAAAGGCACTTGATCAAGTGATGCCTGTTGAGATGAGAGTCGGACCAAATACAGCAAGAATGAATAGACCTTTCTCCAAATGCAAGCTTCTAAAGGCACATAACTAAGCACTATGTTTTGATTGCAGGTTAAAGTTGTATTCAAAAGGAAAGCTCTATACCTAAGCTATTATCCTCTTTAGCTCATAAAAAAAAATCAATTTTACCATAAAAATCTACAACAAATTGTGCTTCCGTGGACCTGTAAAGAGCAGATGATCAAATTGCGGACTAACCTGCTCCGCTTTCATCAGCGGGAATGACATCAAACTTCAGCTCCACTTCATCAGCACGAACTCGTCCATTAGTTCTCTTACGAAACAAGCCATTAGCAAAATTCACCTGCTCCATTCCACGGGACATCTCATCTTCGCTATCAAGCACCACTTCTTCCTCGAAGTCCCGTGCCTCTCTGCAATCCAACACGTTCGCCGTGGAATCGACATCCTCCACCAGTTCAGTCTCAAAGCCTAAATCCAACGGTTCCGTATCAGGACCGTCCGTAACGACCTCGGCGTCGCACTCGTCCTCCAACTCCATGTCCAAAAACACCGATTTCTACGACGGACAGTAAAACGAGATATTTCTGGAAATCACGAGACCAAAAGCTTGTTTGATCAAGAACTGATCAACCTGTTGTTGCGAGTGGGTGTACGGAAGAGGAGTTTGGAACTTACCGAGTACCCGGGCGCCGATCAGTGCAGACCGAGGAATCGGGGAGAGAGAGAGAGAGAGAGAGAGAGAGAGAGAGAGAGATTGGAGCTGGCTCGGTGGAGAATGGAGAAAGGCAGTGAATCGTCCGTACAGAATGAAGCGGAAAGCTGGTGCGTCACCTTTTCCCCGATTGTTCTGGCTTATGAAAATGAAATCGAGGGCGGGAAAATGGAGACAGGAAACTGTTTCTATGCATCAGAAACCGTTTTCCACTCGTGAGAACAATCAGTTGACGAGATCATATCAGTGGACTGTCCATGTGGAAGAGATAATTAAAATTGATTTCGGTGAAAAATTATTCTCATTCTAATTTAGAATATTAAGTTTAAATAAGTTTTAATTAACTTCTACAGTTCCTCGGTAGATGAGTAATACACATTGAATATTTAGTCTCACTTGAAATGATGCAAGGAAAAAAGTCGGTTTTCTACCTAGATTGAGACAAAAAGATTTCTTGGTTGGACTTTTTGCATCGTGCCCATTTATTCCCATGTTTCACCATCTGTAAAATTTTTCAATAATTTCATTTTATTACGTGATATAAAATAGAGATATTTGCCAAGAAAAATATGAACTATCCAAGAATTCTTCAATCTATCATAAACTAATTTTTTGCCAAGAAAATCACGAATTATTCAAGAATTCTCCAATTTACCACGAATTATTTTTTTTGCCCAGAAAATTACGAACTATGCTATGTTTTCCCTAATCTACCACGTCATTAATTTTAACCGTTAATTGCTTATTTGTACTGTTAATTTTACTGATTATGCAAACAGAGTTTAACGTAGTATTACACGTGGCATCCATCTGATCATAAAAATAGGGAAACATCTGTTTGCACTTTCATCCTCATGATAAAATAGAGAATTTGACAATAGTTCGTAATTTTTGTAACTAGATGAATGCTATGTGAATAAATGATCGTTGGATAATTGCTAGACTGTCGACAAAGCAGATTACAAGTTTCCCTATTTGTATTAATCGCACTTACCACACATCAGGGCATTTGGTCTAGTGGTATGATTCTCGCTTTGGGTGCGAGAGGTCCCGAGTTCGATTCTCGGAATGCCCCTCCGTTTTCCCTTTTTTCCGCATTTAGACTTTCCTTTTTGCAGTTTTTTGCGGCCGAAATTTGGGCTTTCCTTTTAGATGCCCGGCCCAGGGCCAATAAAAACCCGAAAGCCTTATTTGTGGGCCCACAAATTCAGATCTCAAGAGTTGGCCCTGCCCATGAACCAACACGTAATGCCACATTTTTCTTCTTCACTTAAACTTTTGCAATTTTTAATTAGTTTACATTATTATAAATAAATTAAATAGAAAATGAATAAGAAATTACTCTTTTTTAACATAATTTTTAACATGATAAAGAGCTCTATTAATCCATGTTCGAGCTAACACAATTAATCTGTGTTCGAATTTGTTCGGACCTTGTGAGCCCTAAATCATTATATAAGTTTAATTCATTTTACTTTTTATTAAGTTATCGTTTACAATGATCGGAAGTGATTCTTTTACCATTTATTTATCAAGAATATTGGATCTCACATCGATCTTATAAGATGACCATAATAGGTTTATAAGATAACTAGTACTACATTCTAATAGTTTAAGCTTTTGAGTGGAAATGAGTCCGGTTTCTTGTAGTCATTATCTTTTTTTTTTTTTTTTTTTTTTATATCGATGGTGTCCGGGCCGGCCACCGGAGCGACAACGATTCCCGACTAGTCCACCAGACGGTGTATTGTACGGCCTGGGGCCCACCATTAATCTCCAGATACCGTCCTCCAAGAGGTTCGAACCCATTTGCTGGCGTACTGCTTGATGTCAGCTGACCAATTGGGCTGTCCTCTTGGAGGCTCTTGTAGTCATTATTAATAATACAATATACGAGCGCCTAACCAAACAATAACCCGGCAGCGTCGCATTTTCCGTTTCACTGTCTGTTGTTGGGCCGCCCCTTTCCCTGTCCCCTTCTTGCTTTCTTCCTCTCTTCTTTTCCCCGTCAGATCATCACCATAGAACTCAGAAGAAAACCTCTCTCTCTCTCTCTCTCTCTCTCTCTCTCTCTCTATATCTCTCTCTAAAATGCTTTGCAGGAGATCGGGAGCTGCCATGTTCACTGCCGGGATAAGGTTCCTCCTCCTCATCTACTTTTGGCGGAATCCATCAGTTACATGAGTTAAGGTCTGATACATCGTCTGATTCGACTGATCTGCAGGACCTTCTCCAGCAACGAGGCTCTGATTCCTCGGATCCGAAGCACGATCCGCCGGAGATTCACCACTCACACGGCAAGGTAAGAGACGCGCTCCGTTGATTTTTCTGCTGAATTGAATTCTCCATTCATTTGCTCCAGTATTACACTGAGAGATTTCAGCGCAACTTCGATGCAAATTCCGAGAACACGAGTTTGGTTTTTCCTTGTTCTTTCCGTCGACATGGAGAGGCGTAAACAAAAAATCAACATAAAAAAAAACCTAAAAACGAAGGTATCCACCATAGTTTTCAAAATCGGATCGGACCGGAAACCGATCAAGCTACCGGTAACCGGTTTAACAGGGGTTCAATGGGTTGAACCGGATTTATTAAAAAATAATAAAAAATATAAAATACTTGTAATAATCTAAAATGCACAAGACATTAACAATTTAATATAGTCACAACTTCAATATAATCATTATAATAATACAAATCTAACATAAATATAAATTAAGTCTCAAAAGTAAAAAAAATTATATTTCTATCAGAGTTGAGCCGATCGGTTTTTTACATGTTCAACCCGGTTCAACCCCGGTTCCTGTTGAGTCAATGTGTAAACTGAGTTAACTATGAAACCGGACCGGGCTGCCGGTTCCAGTTTCAACCGGTTGGACCGGCCGGTCCGGTTTTTAAAACTATGGTATCGACCCAACCAATTCAAGAAAACTAAAATCTGGGCCCATTGCCCACGAGGGGCAGCCCAGTGGTGGGGATCAGGAAGTTCTTTCGAGAGCTGCTGGGTTCAAATCCCCTCAGAGGCGTTTCCTCGTGGATGGGGTTTTTCAGCCCTCTTGAGTCCGTCAGGTTCGCCTAACTTACCCGGCACATATGGTGCTAGTCGAGTCTGAAAAGCACTCGAATACCTCGGTTATAAAAAGAAAAACTGGGGCCCACTTCATTTTAGAGAAATTATTAAATAATCTTATAAGCAATTAAATTGACGTTAATTACTCAAATAATTGTCATACTTATTATTAATTAAAATAATTTAATTAATTTCTTATCATTACATTATTGTGAGATAAAACAATCTAATTATTTTATTATCGATTTCGGTGGGTATTTAAAACTTCGAAAGAGCCATATGAGAAATGTCAAATGTGGACCACCCCGATCCTAAATATTATATTATATTGTCCTTGGACTGTAACGATGGAAAAATATCTTTGTTATTTTATATTTGAACTTTAATTATTTTTATGTTATTTAATTTATTAGCACTAGAAATGGACCCGTGTTACGCACGGAAAGAAAATAAAATAAATAGATGTAAAATATTCGGATGAATGTATAATTAGATCATTTATTAATAATTTAATTTAATTAAATTTCCTTAATTTACAGTAATAAGCAGAGTATTCTTAGTTGTCGTTAGTATATTATGTCAATTTTTCCTTCTCAATTTTACAATATTAAATCATTAATTTAAAAAATCGAATAGATTTTTGCAGCTAAAATCGTAGATATGGATGGAAGAATCAGAGCAGTTAACGAAAGATTTTGTAATTAAGATCATATATATTGAGTGAAAGGAAAATAAATGAAATTATTATTTTACCTATAATATGAAAATCAAATGCATATTATAAATTTTAATATGTAAATTGGACTGGGGCAAATATGAAAAACCAAAAAAGACAACAAAACCGTTTTGAGTTTGCATATATATATATGTGTATATATATATATATATTTATTAGCATAAGAAAATATGTGTAATGACATTATATAATTAATAAATCTCGTTTAATATAATAAATTTTATTTTGTTTTTTATATTGCCGAAAAACCATGAGAAAAAGTAATCATAGCAATTGCCTTTTAACATTATCCAATATAATTTTTGGAAGTTGGTATTGCTTTCATCCTATGATCTGGAGATCGTGGGTTCAATCTCATTTATGAAATTTTTCGTACATTTTTTATCCGCTCTTTCTTCTACCATTTTTAGATTTATATGACTCTATATACATAAAAAAAAAATTAATTTTTGGAATTTTAAAATTAAAAAATCTACTAAACATTCGAAGATCAACCACTTATTAAGAAAATAAGTATCCAATCCGACCACTTTCATCCTATAAGAGGCTTACGTGGAAAGAGGTTCGTTGTTATAAGTGAATTTGGGTACTGTTAGAGAGGAATACACAAAATTAGTGGTGTAAATGAGGCGAACTGATCCTTTTTTCGCTCATGCTATGCATCTCTCAATACGCAGAGTTTTGCATCCTTGCTAATAGGGGGTAGGGTAAATTCAGAACCGATAATAGGTAGGTTCTTGGTAGATATAGATAAAATTTGAGTAGGTTAAGGGTAACAAAATAAGAAACTAGTCGGTTCCGGGTAACAAAATAAGGAATTTGGCTGCGGTTCTGATGAACAGGGTATCTGGAACTTGTTATATATTTACACAGTTTATTTTAATTGTTCGTAACTTTTTCGTTTAGAATCCAACTCTCGAATCGTTTAAACCGTTGTATTCTTAACTCGATAAACTTTCATTTGACATAGTAATTATGTGTTTGAAATATCATTGTATCTTAAAAATTGATATTAAATAATACTGTAAATATTCTTAAAATTGCAATATAATAAAATAACTATATAAATAATGATAACCATGAAAATCTTTTGAACGTGATTACTTTATAATTATCAAATACATGAAAAATATCAAAATAAACAGGTTCCAACAGTATACTCGGAACACGTGGTATCATTCAACATGGTAGGTCTTGGTTCCCAGATTTAGGAACTAGTCTTGTGTATGATATGGTCGGAGTACTATGAAAAATATAGGGTATTCGATCCCGATCACCCCTACCGGCTGACATGGTATCTTCACATCTCATTTGATTTCACATGCGCATGAAAAGAGTTGTTAAAAAGTTCAATCCCACATTGAAGCAATAACATAAAGTGTGTTATGTCGTATTTAGATGTGTCGTGTCTAAACGGGTTGTGGTTGGACACTCCGATGGCATGAACATAATGTTTTTATTTATCATGTCTAAATGAGTCATTTCTAAACTGTGACTAAATCGGGTTGACTCATTTAATGTAATATATCTAGAATATATATAATTATATTCTAATCATGTATTACATAACTACTAAAATAATAATATTTACGGAGAAATAATACAACAACAAGCAAAATCAATCAA
>JAOYND010064695.1:0-11286 GCA_025802135.1 Lagerstroemia fauriei | reverse complement strand
TGGTCGTTTTGTAGGAAGGTGAGGAATGGTTGTCAATTGTTCTAAGAATGTATCTAAATGAGGACTCAAGCGGAGATTGATCGAGCTAGCAAGTTTAGTCGAGCATCGGGAAGAGAGGCATTAGCCAAGCTTGAGAGTAAATGAGCTTAAGATTTAATGAACCTGGAATCAAAATGGAGCTTAGGGCTCAATTGGGTTTAGAATTAAATGGATTGGATTGTGCTTGTCGGACCTGAGGGGACCATAGGAGAGGAGTTGATGAGTTACAGGATTGTCATGAGTGATGTTATTCATGTCTCATATATTTTAGTCTCGTCTTGAATGATCCTGACCGAGTCGTGCCTTGGTTGTCTTCTGTTTGAATTTTGGGCTCCTTTATGAATGTATTGTGTCGTGAATCATGTCTACATACTCTTGGTTGATAAGTGGTGGAATGATTGAGGATGAGTAGTGAAGATCGCAATGATGAGTCGAGTCTTCAAAACTTGGCTTTTTCCGAACCATTTCACACGTTTTAAATTAGCTTGGCACTATTTTTGTGAAACTGCAATAGTCTCACGAGTTTTTAAGCTTTCCAAATGGGTTCCTAGTGTTTAAAAGACTTAGAAGTTGGTCCCAGAACTTTTGGATGTTTCATATCACTCCTAAGCATTTTTCAGAGTCAGTCCTCGAACTTTTGGGAATTTGCAAATCAGTCCAGAAGTTATCACACTCTTTTCTTGGCCCCTAGAACGTTTTGAAATCTTTCATATTGATCCTTAGGACACTTTTGAAGCCTTCAAAGCTAGGCATCAACTGCTTGAGAGTTTTTATCGAGTCCCTGAGCAGTTTAACTAAGTTTTCATATAGTTTTCCAAAGCATTGATACTTAAAATTGGCCCCTGAGCTCAATTGTTTTCTAGAATCAGTCCCATGCTTGTCTATGTTGCTTGTGGATGAATTGTTTGATATCTTCAGGATCAATTGATGTAACGATACCTTCATTTTTTTGTATAATCTAGGTGGGGTTGGGATTGAGCACAACGAATATAATTGTGGGTATTGTGAAAGAGAGATGTTCGATGCGTGCAATAATACAATCATAATGAAATTATTTGTTGTTCTCCACGTAAATTAGGTCAAGTAGTGGCAACTGCAAATGGCAGCTGCTGCTTCTTCTGCCGTGTTCTCTGCCGCCATTAGCGTTCCAAAATGGCGCACTTCAAAGCCGAGGAGCCTCGTTGACTTCAGACTGAAGACCAAAAATATACGATGGCGCAGTCAGAGTCTGAGAATTTGTGCCTCTGTCTCAGCCCCGGGCACAGAGCTGAAAACGGGTCCTGATGATCTCGTCGGTTCGATACTCTCCAAGGTACTTTATCCTAATTTAACTTAGTTGATTCGTCTATATCTGTCCGGGAAGATTTTGGGACATTGTCTAATGCTGGCTGAACTGAAACTTTCTGGGTAATAATTGGTCTTGTCTTTTATGAGTTTGCCTGTCGGATTTATAAGTTGCCCACGTCGGGCCTCAAGGCGCAACCGTGTTTAGTCTCAAACAGGGCGCTCAGCCATGAAAATCTCTGTGCAGACTATAAAAAACTCTAAGACAGATAAAAACACGGTTTACTATTTGTTATTCAAGAGAGGTTTAACTGCATCCAGAGTTAGATGCGGTTCCACTGAAGACATTCACTATATAACACCTTCATGAATGGCAATAATATCACTCAGGACATACGGTGATGGTTCTGAGTGCATTTCTCTTATGTTTCCTAGATGGTCTATGTAGCTTGAACTCTTGCCCATTAGCATGAATAGGAATTAGGTATTGGTAGGATGCCTATGTACAGTCCTTCCTATTAAGTTAGTAACAGGAGCTTAACACATTCAGTGATTTTAAATTAGGATGCTGTAGGAGTTATGCGCCCTTTATTTCTCTTTATTTCCTATCCTTGTATTAGGCCCACAGGCCCCCACAGGCCCCTCATCACAGGGGAAAAAAAATTTAGTATGCAGTAATGCCATGTCTTCACTAGTCAACCGCTACCTCCACAAACTGGATCTCTGAGGAGTTCTTACATGGTGGGCAGCTTCTGCTTTTGCCATTCAATGTTGTCCCCGCGTTCTCTCAGCCAAGGGTCACCTCTTTGAGGTAGATGGATATACTGAATAGCGTGAGTGGCATTTAGTGAATTACTTTGAGTTGAATCATGTTAGGAAATTTTGATATGTTACTATAAGGTTGCATCTGATTTATTCCCTATCATCAATTAACTCTTGTAGCTGGCGTTGCTCTAGGGTCAATCTGTTTGAGAGGCTTGTATCTGATGACTAGTCGTGAGGTTCAGATTTCTCAGGTTTCTGTTACACGTTACTTTTAGTGTTTTAGTTTACAAGCATAATTGACTGTTAATTATAAGCCTTAATAGCTATCACATCTGTGGAGAGAAAAATATGGTTTTCGCATTGATATTTGTGAATTGCAGGTATTAGAAACAGATAGAGGAGTCTCACTGAAACCAGAACAACACAAGGAGGTTGCGGAAGTTGCTACGGAGTTGCAGAAGTATTGCATCAGTGAACCAGTTAAATCCCCTCTAATATTCGGAGGTAAGAAGTAAAACCCAATTTATGTTATGTAATATTTCTCACCTAAAACTGTGTAAATATTTTCACTGTTAAGAGTGGTAATCCAACAGTTTGAACTCCTGTATGTTTTCTGATATCGTACAACTGATTTTGACTGGATGAATGGGTTGGCAGACTGGGATGTTGTCTACTGTTCGAACCCGACATCACCTGGAGGTGGTTACCGGAGTGCTGTCGGTCGCCTCTTCTTTCAGACAAAAGAGATGGTTCAGGCCCTGGAAGCTCCCAATGTCGTGAGGAACAAGGTTTCCTTCTCACTTCTAGGATTCCTTGATGGGCAGGTCTCCTTGAAAGGTAGGGTGCGCTCTCCAGAATCCCCAAGATGATATGTTTGTACTATCCAGTAGCAAAAATTCTTCCAATATCAGCACTTCTATATTGATTTGATTCTTGGAACCTGCAAAAAACATATAGGAACTTACAGAACTCAAATATAACTCACAAAAATGGAATTCTCGGAATAAGCATGTAACTGACAGAATTAGGCTTCATTTTTGTCATTTTGAGTGGCTTCATGTCAGTAAAACTGGATCCATTCGTTTAGTAATTCCCAGATAACATGTAAATTTCCTGCTGCAATATATTGCAACTGCAGGAAAGTTAAAGGCCCTTGATGATGAATGGATCCAAGTAATTTTTGAAGCACCTGAGCTGCAGATGGGAGGGTTGGAGTTCAGTTATGGCGGGCAGAGTGAAGTGAAGTTGCAGATCGTATACATCGACAAGAAGATCCGACTGGGAAAGGGTTCCAGAGGATCGCTGTTCGTTTTCCAGAGACGGTAAGTAAGGCCATGTTCGGTGCAAGAATGGAATGAACTCTTGTTATAATAACCTTGTTTAGTACGCATGAACTGATTCTGCTTCATTCTGATTCTGGAGGTCAGTGTGATATAATAAAATGGATTAGATATCGATTCATGTCATAACATTACTTTTAATCTAATTTTCCACAATCAGACCCGTGGACCCAAGAACCAAATTGTTCATCAGTTTGTGCACATCAACCTGACTGGGTTAAACTTCGGCATAGATGAACTGGCACAAAAGAGATCGATGTTTTGCAGGGGACGCTCTAAGTACTCTTCTCAGTCCCGAATTCGGGATACAGAGGTAAAATCGATGCCCTGATCTTGTATGAACCATGTGTGAAAAATGTGCATGTACTTTAAGCGTTGCAACTGTAGCAGAAAAGGAAAATGCAGAGGAATCACTGCTTGTCTTGACAGGGATTGAGCATTTACATGATATTTCGATTTCCCACCAACTCTTCTATGGCAAGAGACAGGTTTCTTTGGAAAAACTGAAATTTTGAAGATGAACAAAAGTGGGTTTGGGGAGTATATTCCTCTTCCTATAATCATTATGTTGGGGACTTTTATCCCAATCTATGCGCCCCTTTATTGGTCTCTTTCCTCTTGTGAATTGAATTCAGAGATGGATCCAAGTGGGTGCACCCTTGAATTTGAGAAAATCAGCA
Organism: Lagerstroemia fauriei; assembly: GCA_025802135.1. NCBI lineage: Eukaryota > Viridiplantae > Streptophyta > Magnoliopsida > Myrtales > Lythraceae > Lagerstroemia > Lagerstroemia fauriei. The sequence goes on along the minus strand of JAOYND010064695.1, from coordinate 7,178 downwards.
CATCTTTATGGAAAATTTATTGATTTTACTTATAATTTTACTAAATTATCTTATTCCATCCCCCTAAAATTCATATTTTTAGCTCTTCCTTTATAATCATTTTAACTTCTTCCCTGATAGATTTCCTAGGCCTTGCGTGTATCTTCTATATAAGAAAAGAAAAAGGGAAATATAATGACTCGAAAATTCAAAGCAGGCCTAAGGTCGACTAAGATGAGATTCAAATCATTTTCAAGAGAAAATACAATATCGATCTCTCACGAGTTTGCGCCCGGTGATTCAGAGATTTCCTCGTAGTTTGGTGGTAAAACCAATTTCTTCTGCGTCAAGTACATGGACTTCACCTTCTGAATCTAATGAGATAAAGCTTCAACGCTGATGCTCATTAGAATGGTAATTTTACAGAGACCACCCGCAGACTTTTGACATGAGAGGCCCCACGCCAACGGTCCTCTACGAGAGACTACGATACAAGACCGAACGCTTTGTGTCAATAACCCTAACGCATATGACTCCCAACAACCTTAATTTTGACAATTTTCCACTTTACTGCTGCAGGTATGTTGGTGGTGTTATTTGGTCTCAGGATGAGCAGAGAGTCCTCGACTGTTCTAAACAGTTTGGGAAGATCGAGAAACGCCATTATTGCACGACATCTTCATCCTTCGAATAGGAAGGACTCGCCTTTCGATTTTTACAGCCGCGGAGGAATGTTGTCCTTCCTTGTACTCCGTCTGTTAAAAACCGAATCGGCCGGAAGACTAGTATCGTATCTGAGGTCTGCATTCTTCATATGGTCACAAGCATTCAGCTGCATCTCTTAATTCATTACGGTTGAACTGTGCACCGTGTTCAAAATTTCGAAACTGCCATGGTTGCTATGTGCTTATAATCTTTTAATCTTGCCTTTTATGATGGATTTAGATCGAATATTGTTATATTACGATAAAAATTAAAGGAATTACAGAAAAAGTAATTATTTTATACGAAATGTAATTTGCAATAAGAAATTATTTTATTTGGTAATTGTTAGACATCAAAATTTTCAACTTAAAGAAACAATTGATCAGATTGAGCACGCACGAGACCTAATTTGGAACTTTTAATCGGGGTTGGATTGGAGTCATCATTAGTTATTTAAGAACTAGTACTAAGACTGATCAAAAACCAATTATTTACCTAATAGAGCATGACACTAACCACTCAGGTCCTTATTTGCCGGTCTTGAACTAAAGTTTAGATTCGGAAGTCCTATTACGCTCGAGATGCTCACAAGCCAATCGACATGCCCTGAATTGGTACTCACCTCTAAGTTTAAGTCATTCAATTGCTTGTACATTTTAATTTGTCCAATTGTTAACCTAATTAAGATTCGAATCAATGGTCCAAAATGAAACCTAATAATCCATACCACAGCCCTAACATGCCACTACATGACCTATCCTACGTGCAGAAGAATAAAGGTTGTCCACTACTTATTACATGCAATCACCATCTCTCTCTCACACTACTCATAGCGATTGTGCACTCAATAACATCAATTCCCCAATCTCTATGAGATTTTACAGGTAAATAAGTTATCACATATCAACAAACATAATACTATTAAACAATTCATCCAAGTGCAATTCAAAAAAAAAAAGTGGCCAATTTCTAAATCACCTGAACTTATGGCCAATATCTGAAACTTTGAAAGCTCGAGGAACAGCGTGGAAAACGAGTTGAACCGCTTAGAGACTTGAATAAAATTCCCAAAAGCTTTCGTCCCCGTACTAAAAACCCGAAAGTAGTTCAAAAATGCCTTAAGAATCAACTTAAAATATTTCAAAAGTTCTAGGGGTCAAATAAAAAAAGTGTGAGATGATCCCTTGGATGAATTTGCAAAATGGGTTGACATCTAATTCGAAAAAGGCTCGAGACTATTTTAAAATGCTTCAGAAAGTCCTGGAATTAACCTCTAAGATTCACAAACTCTCGAGGGCAACTTGAAAGTTTAAAAACTTGAGGGACTGAACTATAATTCACAAAAATACTCCGGGCTAAACTGAAATATGAGAAAGAGTTCGAAAATATCAAGTTTCAAATATCCATTCATCAACACGATTTTCACCACTTGATTTTCAATTAGTCACCGTTTCCTAATGGCGATGTTTTTAGGGAAAATGGCCAATTAAAACTCCAAGAGCAAGCCTAACGCAATCTATGATGTGATTTGATATGTGAAAAATGGTTCGTTTGTAATAAAATGGAATATGAGGACCAGATTATAATTAGAGCCTTCTATTCTGTAAGGTGGTTGGATTGGGCTGGAAAATTAGACTCTATAAGAAGATGTATTCCAGAATTGCTGAACTTTGAATAATGGAATAGTCCCGACTCTCTCTATCTCTTCTTCTCTCTGAATCCTTTTGTTCTATCATTCTTCGTGGAAGCACTGGCACGGTTCGTTCATAGCACCCATTAAATGTGCCCTTGATCGACAAATCAAAACTAGGATACATTGTACACCCAGAAACAAAAATCGATCACACAATCTCTCAATTTCCTTATCCATCTAATCAACACACTGAGTCGGGATGAAACTGCTAGAGATTGGCAATGATGAGGGCCTTAACCAGCAAAAAAAAAATATAGCAAATATGCACGGCAATCTGTGGAAGGGGAAAAAGAGTGATAAGTGCTAGAGACCACCTTTCTAGACTCAGAACTAAAGCCACGAACAACAGATGGCTTGAAGCAAAAAAAAAAAAATCAAATATCGAGGAACCCCAGCAGCAAATGCACAAGACAATAATGAATTCAACCGTCTTAGAATGTCTCGCTATAAGTTGGAGCTCGAAAACTAAAAGATTTGAAAAATGAGTTAGAGATCAGATTCAAGATACAAGATATGTGATAATCACGATCAATGGTTGTATCGTAATTGGAAGCACATAATATCCTCGACAGAATCCTTTTGGATATTTAAAAGATTTTGTGGATATTTTTTCTCGTTTGAATATGATTTTCGAGATCTTGTAATGTAAAGAATATTTATTTGAATTTCAAATGGGAGATAGTCTTAGTGTATATAAATAGGGCCTTGCACAAGTTGTAAAAGTGTGTCTTGTACCATAAAACCTTGGGACCTTGGGGCTCGGGTGAAAGAGTTTGTTAGGAGATCTTTCTAATAAATTTTTCGATAATATGAGAGCATGATAACTTAAAAGATCGAGTTTATGACCCCTTTTTAAGTGGAGTTTGTAATGGGCTTTGGGATTGGTGATACCCCTGATGGTTATAATATTTTGATCTAATCTAATGGAATGTCCTACTTTCTTCGTGGTTGTTTGTTGTGGGTTTTTCACGTATATCTGGTTCGAATTTCTCATTTCATCATCTCGTTTGGAATATTTCAAGTGGTATCAGAACGATCGTCATCCCAACAAACTGTGACATGACAAGACAAGAATCATCGATGGACTGGTAATATGATAACGAAGTATGATTGACAACACTAAAAAGGCTAGGCAGAGAAAAAGGACTTGGTATATAGTTAGTATTACTTCGACCTGAAATCAAGAGATCCTAGGTTCAAATTTTACCAGCATGACTCATTCTATATTCCCCTTTCCTCTACCCCTTTCTTTCTAAGCCTATATGCCCTCTTTGTACACTGAAAAAATAAAGACAATCCGGTGTTCGATCCAAAGATTATAAACAAAGAATAAAACCAGCGAAGATTCATTAGCATCAAGGGAAACGAGAAGCAGACCGTGCGAGCCCGAAGAAAATGTGAACAACCAAGAGGCAAACGTCTATGGCAACTGATCATTGAAGGAGGCAAAAGAAAGCACAGTCATGACAATCACAACAGTGGGTTCGATGGCAGTAAGATCGTTGTTGATAGAAGCTTAAGCACAGCTGGATCTCTAGTGCGATTCGAGAGGTAGAGGGCCTCAATTGGCTTCGCCAAAAAAAAAAAAAAAAGGCACATCTCGAATGAAGCTTTATTTTGTGTTTTTCTCATGAAGCTAGCTGCGGGAGATCTTCTAGGTTTCTCCTTCCTTACACCATTAAGGATCATTTCCTTGTGGGTCCTCCTTCTTTACACAATTGAGGAGAGATATGATCCTTCCATTTTTCAGCTCTGAATTTTCCCTTTTTGCCGGCCCAAGTTTTAGAAAGGAGAATATTATGATTGCTTCCTTACCATGAAATCTTAATTTTTTTTTCTTTTCGTATCAATCTTATCCCATATTTACTTCCAATTTCTTCCATTTTTCCATGAGAATTTATTCAACGAAGAGTCCTTGGAAAAAGGAATCATGTGAAAATGTACTTCGGTTTGTGAGGTATGAATTTCAACGCCGACTGGTTGATATAGACATGTACAGTGCACTAAGGCTCAGTAATAAATTTTTCTAGGCTGATCTCAAACTCCTCAACATTGCGCTCGTTTGTTTCATTGATCCCCTATAAGCTGGAAGTTCAATAACTCTATATTTTGCTCAAAATGCACACACCAATAATTATATATGATTTTTTTTCTAAAATGTGCCATAGTTCAGTCACTATTAACAAATTGTGCAATTTTATTCAAAAAATTGTATCTCTCTCCGAGGTTAATCTTGAGGCCTAAAAGGTGCCAAATCAAAATTAACTCAATGCTCTTCGCAATGAGTTCAAGTTAAACCTTGAGGCCTTACTTGATAAACTGGTTACGAGTTGCACACTGGGGCATGACATAGTGTGAGCCCATATAAAAACTTGCTCTAGTACCATAAAAAATATGCATATGAACTTACAAGAGGTTGGACTTATTTCCAGCCCAAAGTTTAAACTATTTGATGGTGGTATCCAATTTTTTTTTTTAAATCAGGTTTCAATCTTTTACTCGATGTGAATTTGGCTTCTGAACACCCCACCCTCACGTGGCAATGTGTTCACACTTGAAACGTGCCTTTGAACACTTACTCTTAACAACTAACATAGAGTCAGGCATTTTACTTCTAATCTTCAGCAAGAGGGGACAAACTACCATGAGGCGAGTCTTCTCTTCTGTCATCGGGCTAACATATGAGCCATAGTTTTTCTCCGTACTCGATAAATAGGCCATGGGCTAAGTATTTTTCTTTCGGTCTTGAGGTTCCACCTCCACACTTGAGCCTAGTGTGGTGTCTGTCTATACAAAAACATACTTTGATACCTTGTAAAATTTTTACTAGACCTATAAGCCTAGTGTGGTGTGTGTCTTGAAACCTCTTATATTGGTACTTATTATTCAGTTCATATGTATGTTCGGGGTTAAATGCAAAAGTTGAAACATTACGTAGCAGAGTGGCCGAATCCCAACTACTGCTCTTATTTTTGTCAAAAAGGATCAATTACATATAAAAAACATGGTTTATTCCTTTTTTCAAAAAAAGTGAAATATTTTAAATTTAAAAAATAAAATTATATTATTTTATATTATTTTTAATTTAAGCCAAATCTATTAAATTTGAAAAATTAAATGGTAATAACCTATTTGGGCTTGAAATTAGGTGGCATACCGCTTTGACACGAACTTTCTGGCGTGACTTAAAAAGGCATGACCTATGAGACATTTGTCCCGTTTAGCACGTCGTTATCATTCTCGTAAAAATTGACTATTTTTCCGTATGTGGAATGTTAAAAACGATTTCATGACAAATGGAGATGATGTGACAACGCTACTTTGAGTGTGTGAGGCCAGACTGTTGAAATATCAATTTTGCCCATCAGCGATCTTCTTGCATTTGAAATTTAACGTGGCCAAATACGTAAATCTCTATTCTTCTTTTTTCTCATCCCATTCTCTTCTTTCTCTATCCATGGCTGCCCTCCCCTCGACGCCGCTACCGATCGGCGCCCCGGTAACTCACCTCCTCCACCACAAACACTTCTTCTTCTATTTTCTTTCAATCTTTCATCACCAATCCCCGATCGCCCTCTCTCTATTTTTTAAAAATTTTAGTTGTAAAACTCAGCATTCGGCTTCTGCAGTTTAATTTTCAACCAAAATTTAACGCTACTTCTCTCTGTTGTTAAAAATTCTCCAATGTTCACAATAGTTGTTTTCCTCTGTTCTGAACTGTTTCCCTCCAGCTATTTTCTTGAGCTATTTTCTTGAGTGATGATGGACCCATGCATCCATTTACTTTACATGAGATATATGCTAACGTCCCTCCATTGAAGCAAAAGAAATGCCTACTCCTTGAACCGCCTTTCTTCTCCCGATCTGGTTGCTGCTCCTTGTCGGTGATAGTGATACAAGTGAGAACGTAGAAATTCTGTTCCTATGTCAGTGAAAAATGTTTAATCACAACCCTTAATTTCATTTCATTTTTATTACAATGATTTCAGTCTCAATCAAGCAACGACTTGCACAATCTCCACATATTTACCGTTAGTTACACTACCATAATCTGAAAACAACGGAGAGAGGGAGAGGTGGGGGTAGCGAGGGGTAGCCTTAAATTAGATAGAACAAAGATCGGTGAGTGAAAGTTTGAATGAAAATAGAAGAAGAGTTCATGGTGGAGGAGGTGAGTGGCCGGGGCGACCCTGCATCAGGGGGAGGGTGGCCATGGATAGAGAAAGAAGAGGATGGAAAGACAAAGAAGAAAAATGGAGATTTACGTATTTAGCCTCTTTGAATTTCAAATGAATTAAGATCGGTGAGGGGCAAAATTGATATTTCAATAACTGGGCCCACACACACCAAGCGGCAGTGCCACATCGTCGTCCATTTACCATGGAATCGTTTTTAATGTGTCACATATGACAAAATAATTAATTTTGACAGAAGTGGTAAGGATGTGTTAAATAGGATAAATATCTCATAGGTTAGGCCTTTCCAAGTCAAGTGAAAATTTGTACCAAAAAAGGAATATCAACCTAAATTCAGGGCCAAATAAGTTGTTAACAAAAAATATATCTATACTTTTTATTTCCAAATTAAATTATTTCTTTTAAATTTAAAAAATAGAACTATATTATTTTATTTAATAATGATATAGACTAATATATTAAAACATAAAGTTATAAACTTGGAAGATATATCGTACTTGGTATTTTCTTATCATATACTTAAAAATCGATAAATTTAACGTAATTTTTATTTAAAATTAACTTAATAACTTTATCCTAAATTAATATTAATATTAGTTATATAT
>JAOYND010064588.1:0-11287 GCA_025802135.1 Lagerstroemia fauriei | reverse complement strand
TCTTCACTTTACTTTTCTATAGAGTTTCGCCCCCCCTGAATTCTTCACTTTACTTCTCTATAGAGTTTCGCCCCCCTGAGTCTTTCCTGGATCCGCCCCTAAGACCAAGCCACTATTAGCATTAGAGACCCCTAAGCAATATGAACTGTGCAGGATAGAAGACTAAGGGTGACAATCTGCAGCTATACCAAAGAACCAAGACAACACTGATTTAGTAAAACAACTTTACCACTGGTCAAGAACATGTTAAGCAGGCGATCATGGATTAGAAAATAGAATCAGGAACCCTTAATAACATTGAGGGAAAGGGATCACAAGCACGCTAGAACCACAATTGCTTTTATCTATACTTCGACAATAAATCAGTCAGCCACTCAACCCACAAAGCTGCAGGAACAGGGAGCAAAACAACTAGGATTTCATCTAAGATGACAGCAATAGTCATTGCTAACTTGATAGCTATTGAGCAATAAAATACCTGACTATCATCCAAGATCGACAGCAATCAGCAACCATACCACCAGCCGCACAACAACATGGCGAGGCATTCAAGTAGTAAGCAAATAAGACAACTTCAAACCAGCAACTAAAATCTTACCAGAGGTTGAACATCGATTCAAACAACTAAAATCGGTGAAACCTTTGATTCAAGGAACAGACAGGCCAGGACAGCAGAAAGAGCAAAACGCAATACCATTGAATCAGAATGCAATGGGAAAGGAATGGACGTCCATATCTACTTAAGAGCAGCATGTAAAACTCGGAGAGGACCCATACTTTGTTGACACAACTGAAACGTCAACCCCTAACCGAACAACGAGTCCAAATTCATGTTGAACCATGACGAGAATCAGAAAAAGGCAACCAGAAACACGCACCGAGTAACTGCAGAGGCATAAGATGACCAGTAGCATTACGAGTATTGTACTGAGAGCAAGCAAGCACCATGAGCTGAAACTAGCACCGCATCTAGACCAGAAACATTCAGCAGGGCATACAAGCATTAATAAAGAAGTAAATAATCTTCAGCTAGCGATTTTGAACTAATAGAAGGAGCTGGTAGACAAAAATCAACCAAAGATTCAAGTAATGATCAGCAAAGTTCAATCGACAGGGAACAGTCGTAGCTTACCTAACTTGCCAGAATCAGCGGCTCCGAGATGGAGGACATGGGTTGCTGAATCCGTAATGACCCGGGTAGGAAGATCAAGCAAAGGTCGAGACAAATTGAGCAGCGAGCTTGGGATTGAGAACAGAGCAGGTTAGTTCGCTCTAAGGTGGAAAATTGAGTGGAGCGGACGTGTTCCTCTTGGATTGTTGGCGCTGGGCTTAGAATGGGGCAGAGGAGATCATCTGAGCACGGAGGCAAGAGATGGAGACGAGCTTGGTGGACTCGGTTCGGCAACTCTTGGGGGGCTATGGTGGCCGAGGATGAAAAAGCCGGGGAAGAGTGATTGGTGCAAAATTAGAAAAGGGGCACAATTACGGAAAAGTGAAAAATGGGACTTCTTTGTAAAATTCTGGATCTTTGGCTGTTAATGAATCGATTAGTTTGGTATCCTGGTAGTTGAACAGAGCAATGGGCAGCAAGCCTACAAAAGGCTTGTAATTGATGGAAGCAGTATGAATGAAAAAGTCTCAATGATTCTCTGATCTTCTCTGAGTTTCTCTTCTCTTCTTCTCGAATTCTTCTTCTTCTTCTTCCTCCTTCTTCACACTGTGTTGGCTATTTGAAGAAATTCCCGTATCATTGGTATCAGAGCATCGTTCTTGGCAAAGCATGGCTTCCAATCAATATCAAGACTTCAATAAGTTCTATTCATTGTTCATGGCGCTTGTGCATCAGATGTGGCAGCTTCAAATTCAGAAGAGTCCATATAGAGAATGTATGGATCGGAGACTTCATGAATACAAGAGCCACCTTCGTCAACAGCTTTCCGGCAGTGGTATGCATGGGAGCGGATATGCCCTTGTACAAAATTGCATCCTTCAATAACTTACGACACACTTTAAAGATTCAAAAAACAGTCTGACTATCCAAACCGCGAACTCAACCCGGTGCTTACGTGGACCCAAATCAAAGATGTTGTTGCAGCCGGAAAAGAGTCAGGATTACAGAAGAAGTGCAAGAACAATCAATATGAATGCAAACGCCGGGTCAACATCGAAGATAATGATTGTGTTGTAGCCACCAAACACGATCACAACACCAAAGTCGAAGGCAGCAGTTGTGTTTTTGAAGATAACAATGTTCAGGGAGACAATTCAGAGCAAGACGATAAGACCGCTTAGGACAGTGAGTTTGATGGCGATCCCTACACTGATTCCGAAGACAACGGTGGTGTTTCAGCCATTGAAGAGAACCAATCAGACAATATAGAGTAAGACAAAAAGATCGATCAAGAAAGCATGGAAGATAACGAGTTCGACAACGATCGCATTGTTGTTGTCCAAGAAGACAACTTCCTAGAGTTTCCATAGCGGGAGAACAATCGGGTTAGCAATCGTTTTGTGCTCAATGACCTTTTCGTTCATTGTCCCTTGATTGTTTGTTTTCAGTCTGTGGTGGAAGGAAGCAGCTCCACCATCAACATATTAGAGAGCATGAGCAACAACAACATTTACAGACACTTAAAGGAGGTGAAGGATGAACTTGATCTAATTCTCGTGAAGCCTCCGGCGCTTCTCATGTCCCAAATGTCTTCATTGGATTACTATTCTACCGTCGATCAGCAGATCAATAAGTATGCATATTATCTAATGGAGTTTGAGTTGCCTGTTCCAATCGATTGGAGAGATGTGGATTCCATTTAGATAATGAAACAAAGGGCTAAGGATGTATTCAATCTTGGAATCATAGAACAAAGCAACACCATTTGGCTCCTTTACGAACTCCGTTTTGGATCTCCTGAATGAAACCTTGAGGACAAGGTTCTCGAAGGAGGGAGTCTTGATACGTGCAAAATTAGAAAAGAGGCACAACTACGGAAAAGTGCAAAATGGGACTTCTTTGTAAATACCGGATCTTTGGCTGTTAAAGAATCGGTTAGTTTGGTATCCTGGCAGCTGAGCAGAGCAATGGGCAGCAAGCCTATAAAAGCCTTGTAATTGATGGAAGCAGTATGAAGGAAAAAGTCTCAATGATTCTTCGATCCTCTCGGAGTTTCTCTTCTCTTCTTCTCGAATTCTTCCTCCTTCACACTCTGTTTTGGCTATCTGAAGAAATTCCCATATCAAAGAGCCTCCTCTCTCTGTGGGAGCCGAGGGCTTTGACAGTCTCAATGAGGCATGAAAAGGGCGTCGAGGGCTCAGCTACCACATGAAAGAGAAGGGAAGACTTCGAACGCAGTGGCAGGTCCGATGGCGGCCAGGTATGCTCAACTGCCAAGGTGACTCTTTGGAGGTGGTGCCTGGGAATCTTCGGCGAGTCGAGGGGCTTGAAATGGGAAATAGCACTATGGATTGGAGTAGAGGGCGGCGATCGAGTATGCTCGAACTGCTAAGGTGGCTCTATGGAGGAGGCAGCTTGAACTCGGGGAGGGCGAGGTGGTGGTAGATTCGGCGGCCACAGGTGCTCGGGAGGATGACCTTCCCTTCTCCTCTCCATCCTTGGCTGCCATCCTCCTTTGAGAAATGTACGAAAATATCGTACAGAGGACAAAATATCGTAAAAAACTATTCCCAACAGAATATTTACATTTATACCGTTAAGAAATCGCAATTTCAACCTGCGATTTCACTTTTGTACGGAAATTGTAGGTTAAGATGTGATCTCTTTACAAATATAAACTTAATTGACAAAAAAAAGAAATTTAAACGCTACAATGGAAATTTTATATAAACCTAAAACCGCATCTCGAAGATGCGATGTCTTAACAAATATAAATGGTTTATATTTGTTAAGAGATCGCATCTCACATCTCAAGATGCGATCTCTTTACTAAAATGCAAGAGATAACAAATATAAACTGTTTATATTTGTTAAGAGACTGCATCTTGAAGATGCGATCTCTTAAAAATTTGACATCTCATCTTGAAGATGCGATCTCTCGATGGTACATTAAAATAATTTATAAGCAATTTTTCAAGAAATTTTTTCTTCACGCACAATATTTTCGTACATTTCTCATCTTCCTTTCGCTCCCTATTCCCTTCCCAACTACTGAGGGTTTCTTTCCTCCTCCCACTCCTCGTTTCTTTCTTTTTTTCTTTTCCCAAGTTGCGGCTGATGTCCCCATTTGTTGAAACCCTAATGATGTGTTTGGTTCATAGCAATAGAATAGATAGGGAATAGAATTGATAGGAATAAAATTAAATGAGGAATAAAAATGTATTGTTTGGTTGGAGTAAATAAAGTGATAAGTAATAGGATATTGAAAGAAAAAAATATTAAATTACCCTCAAGTATATATTTTTTATTTATTTTATTTTAATTTATTTTATAAAAAACTAAAATTTTAAAAAGTATAAATAATAATAATAATAATAATAAAAGTCATGAACAGTGCATGGTGGCACTATTCATCGTCTTCCTCCCAATTGTGAACAGTGCCATTTGATCCTGGGAGTTAAGCTCCCATTGTCGAACCAGTAGAGAGAGAGAGAGAGAGGTGAATGAGATGGGTCGTGCTCATCACCGGATGAGAAGCGTTGTTGTGCTTGTCGCCCGATGAGAGGTGCGACTACACTCGTCACCAGACGAGAGGCACGGCTGCACTCATCGTCGGATCTGCTCGTCATCGCTGTATCGCCGCACAAGCTCTGCTCGTCGCCGAACGAGAGGAGCAACTGTGCTCTTCACTGGACTGATGTGAACCTCGACGAACAAAGCTGCGAGATCCGACAACAATAGCATGAGAAGTCAAATCCGGGATCGCCCAAAGGAGGTTTAAAAAATGGACAACATTGACCTATTGACTATAAAGAACCAAGAATCAATATTATAGAAGAATGGAGAATATTGACCCATTGATTATAATTAACCAATAAATCACAAGTTATGCACTCGTAATTTCTTACAAAGTTACGAAGAACAAAAAGGAGAAAAGCTCTCAGAAATAGGATGTTTGATAACCTCTACTATTATCCACTATAGAAGTTATATAGAGCTCTTAGAAAGTGATGATAGCAATTTCCCAAGCATGGGAAAAGAAGATACCTAGGAGAAAAAAAAAACTTAATGGAAGCAATGAATATCTTCATGCATAAACTCAGCAGCCTCCATGGAGCACAACTGCCTTCCAACCCCCAAAATTCGTCAAAAATACTAGTGGCAATAAATGACACACCAATTCGAGCTGAATAATGTGTTTTACCACCTAAATATTTGTATTTTAATGTGATATTGGGTTAGGAACTTATTGCATCATATTTATACACTTTTCAGTATGTGATTGGCCTACTTTTAATATGGACTTGCATGATATTGAACATCCTCACTTGCTCCAAATGAGTTATCAAACATTGCATAGCAAGCTAAATTTGCTTGACATGCGATCTCGCGATTGATTCAGTTGGCACGTGCAAGTCCCTATCATGCTTCTCTTTATTCAGGAAGTCCCTCTTGCCTTGGAGCTCATCTTCGTTAGTTTGGAGCTGATCGGGTATTGTATCAGTCATACTTTTGAAACATTTCCCTACTTTGATATAATCCATTTACTTTCTTATAACATCCATTGTAACTTTCACTACCTTAACTCGTAATATAACACATGTTCCCAAACTTGTTTAGCTTATTATAGGAACAACAATTATTATTAATGATGATATCTCAATATTTTTCCAACGCTAACAATACTACACCAAATAAAGACTAAATCTCCTAGAAATGGGAGTTCAAATAGAAAGAGAGAGATAAATATAACCTGAAATTTATCAAATAGAATATTTAGGGTATTGTGAATGTCACGACCTGAATCGAGCCTTGGCTCAGTTCATGGTCATGAATGATCATGCTGATCAAATAAGATTGCGGATGCATGTATTTTGTTTAAAACACCATAGTGCATCAAGCCACTTTTAATTCACTGATACTTGAATAAGACAACTTACATTTGATCATTCAGAGCAAACTATATCATAAGAAACTTAGTTACCATTAAAACTCTTTCTTTCACTTAAACATGTACGAGACTTGAAGTTAAGCCCATACTCATATTTCACATCATTATTTACATGGTGAGACCCTTGAAGCAACTCTATCCAAAAAGAATCGCAAGAGATGCTGACCACTATACCTTATATCCAAAAGAACAACTTCAAAAACACTTCTAGGCTATATACAGTTCTTAGCCTCGAACTGCAACTCTATTGCTTTGAAATGTTGAAATAAAAGGGTGAGCTTATATTGCTCAGTAAGTTGACAATCCATAGCTTAAACAATAACATCCACCAACTAAAATGAAAGTAAGTCAACTTGCCCTTTCATTCATAGCAGAAGCAATATTAATGATCAACATATTCCAAGGTGCTTGCAAGTGCCATATAGATTTGCACAAATACGATTACCACTTCATTGAGTAATATCAAATGATCCAATGAAGTCATGAATGAGTGCAGTACTCTATAGCTATCTAATGACTTAATAGTCTCATGAATGCATGCACATAACCAACTGGCTAGTGGACCCGTCCGGGAATCGTATAACATTACCACTTCATTAAGCAAAATGATATGATTCAATGGAATCATGAGTGAGTACAGTACTCAACCACTATCTAATGACCTAATAACCTCATGAATGCATGCACATTACCAACTAGCCAATGGACCCTTCCGGACAATCGTATAACATTACCAGCAGATCAGTGGTCCATTCATCCCTTCCGAACATATAGTATCATCATGTCCTTTACGGGAACCTTTCGTATCCTCATTTGTGTAACATTATCAATTGATCAGTGGCTGATCAGTGGCCATTCATTCCCCATTCAGGGCATCGTATCATCATTTATCCCTTACGGGATATGCATATGCATGCTTCAATCACTTAGGCACTTATGGCATATCACATTGCACATTCATGTCAGCTGACCATATCCCATTCTTATGGGAATCATATAAATGGCAGCATTATGCCTCATTCACATAGCAATCCAAGATGGGTCATCATTTTAAGCAAGCTTAATAGAGCTTAATTACATTCCTTAAGAATAATTAGATTTGTATTATCAAGATAATCTAGCTTAGGACCACCTAAGCAATCTTATAAAACCATTCAATGTAGTAATCAAATATTACTAATCAAGCTTAGTGCAATCTAATTACACCCAGTAAACCCTTAACACAATAATGAAACATGTAATACCATGCTAATTATGCTTAATTAAACTTAATTATACTAAGTAAACTCTAATCGCAGCAACTTAAATATAGCAGATTAAGAAACATCATTGATCTTTTAATTCAACCACACACATCAAAACATCCACCACACCAAGATAATGATATTAAAAACAAGTTCAAATACATCTCCATAACACCATTAAATCTTGAATTAAGAACAACACTTCCATATCACTTCAGCAAACTAAACCTCTTTACTAACTTATATACACTGGTTCCAATCTAATTAACCTAAGAATGGACTTAGCCAACATCAAAGCTAATGAACATTGATGTCTAAACCATGGAAAACCAACTTTCCTAAGTAAGAATTTCATAATCTCTCCTTGAATTTCCAGCCTCTCTCTCTATAAGGTTCTTGCAGTCATGGCTGAAACGGTGATATGAAAGGAGTTATATTTGTCTTTGAAGGAGGTGTGCTTGGTTGAGTTGTAGGACAAGTGTCACAATAGCTTTATACTAGCCCTTTTGCTTTTTAGCTAATTCTTTCCCCCAATAATACTTCAGTCATTCCTTAAAACTTATCATTATCTAACTTAAAATTCGTCCATAGCAGAGCTGACCTAAAAATGGGCTTCATTTTGGGCTTAAATCCAAGTTATCATATGAAACTTCATGGTCCAACCCAAATAGATCATAGGGCTTTAGGTGTTTTATATAATCTTGGCCAAATTCTAAACCTAATTCAATAATATAATTACATTTGATTTTGAGATTAATAGTACAGCTCAAAACAAAACATATTGTGATATTAAGATGCATTGAACATGCAACAAGTGTTTAGTCCAACTCAAGTTATAAGATAAGCAAATACAGCCTTTAGATCCAATCTAGGCACATTAGTAGTAGGCTATCACAATGAACTCTCGGATCTAAAATTGATCATTTTTCAAAATATTTTATACTTTTTCTGTGTCAACTACTGGTATCAAATGGCAGAATGTAACAAATTTTCCAAGGTACGATTAACCACCTCGGTTTGTCTATCACTCTGTGGATGATAAGCGGTACAGAATAATAACTTTGTCTCAAGTTTTCCCCATAAGACTTGCCAAAAATGGTTGAGAAACTTCACATCCCTATCACTTACAATTGTCCTAGGGACACCATGTAAACAAACCATTTCCCTAAAGAATAAGTATGCCACTTGTGTAGCTTCATCAATTTTTTGACAAGGGATAAAGTGTGTCATTTTCAAAAATCTATCCACAACCACAATGATAGCATCTCGAATACTCCTAGTTCTAGGTAAACCTAATACAAAATCCATAGACACATCAGTCCAAGGGTGACTAGGGACGGGCAAAGACATATAAAGTCCATGTGGTTTTACCTTAGACTTGGCTTTCTTACATGCTATGCACCTAATATAGATCCTTTCAACCTCTCATTTCATATGAGGCCATAAGAAATGTTCTTTCAAGATGTCTAAGGTTTTCATAGTCCCAAAATGCCCCCATTAAACCACCCACATGTGATTCTCTAACAAGCAATTCACGCATAAACCTTGGGAGAATGCAAGTTTGTTTTCTTGAAACAATTACTTTCATGCCTACAGAACTTATCAAATGCCCATTTTCACATGCTTTAAAAATCAACAAAATCAGCACCATTCACATACAGCTCCGTGAGATGCTCAAATCCAAGAAATTTAGATCCTAGGGTAGAGATAAGGGTGTACCTTCGTGACAAGGCATCTACTAACACGTTTTCTTTTCCTTGCTTGTATTGGATCACGTAAGGAAATATTTCAATGAATTCAAAATCCAACGTGCATGTCTACGATTCAACTTACCTTGGCCTTTCAAATACTTTAATGACTCATGGTCCGTGTGATTGATGGACTCTTTGGACCACATATAATGTTGCCACGTGTCCAAAGTTCGTACCAACGCGTAGAGCTCCTTGTCATAGGTTGAGTAATTTAATGTGGCACCATTGAGCTTCTCACTGAAGTATGCAATTGGTCTTTTTCTTGCATAAGAACATCACCTATATCAATACCGAAAGCATCACATTCGATTTCAAATGCTTTAAAAAATCTGGTAAAAATAGTAAAGGGGGCATAATTTAGCTTTTCTTTCAAAGTGTTGAAGGCTTTATCTTGTTCTCCTCCCCATTTAAAACCAACATCTTCTTGATGATTTCCATCAAAGGAGAAGCAATGGTGTTGAAGTTGGCACAAACCTCCTATAAAAACCGGCTAAACCATGGAAACTCCTTACTTCGATAATGGTTCTGGGTGTAGGCCATTTCTTGATGGTTTTTACCTTCTCCTCATCAACTTCCACATCCCTAGGACTAACAACAAATCCAAGAAAAACAACCGTAGCTACACAAAAGCTGCGTTTCTTAAGGTTGGCGTACAATTTTTCACGCCTTAAACCTTCAAGCACACATCTCAAATGATTGATGTAGTCATGCAAACTGTTGCTATAGATTAGGATATCATTTAAATAAACAACAATAAATTTTCCAATGAATGCATGCAACACATGATTCACGAGACGCATAAATGTGCTAGGTGTGTTAGTTAATACCAATGGCATCACTAATCATTCATATAAACCATTTTTTATCTTAAAAGTTATTTTTCGTTCATCTGCGTCCTTAATTCAAATTTGATGGTATCCACACTTCAAATCAATCTTAAAAAATACAGTGGAACCATGCAATTCATCAAGCATGTCATCTAACCGAGGAATAGGATGTCGATATTTTACCGTTAACTTGTTCACAGCTCGACAATCTACACATATCCTCCGAAGTCCTGTCTTTCTTTTGGACCAGGAACACGGGCATGGCACATGGACTCATGCTTTCACGAACATGTCCTTTGGCCAATAGTTTATCAACTTGTCTTTAAAGTTCTTTGACCTCTTTCGGACTACTCTGGTAGGCTAGTCGGTTTGGAATGGAAGCTCCCAGAATGAAATCAATATGATGCAGAATCCCTCTTTTTGGTTATAACCCAGGTGACATCTCCTCAGGAAAAACATCCTTGAAGTCCTGGAAAAAAAGCATTGCAGCACTAGGCAAAGATGCATTATGGTTAGTGGAAGAGAGATAGACCTATTTGTACAAAAACAAGATCATTGATCTATTATAATTAAAAGCACTTTTGGTCTCTCTTTCTTTTGCATATAAACTCAATTTTCTTTCTTCTTTCTTTTTCATGTATGATCTCCCACTCTTTTCTTTTTTTGCACTCTCTTCTTTTTCTTCTCAATCCACTATCTTTTCTCTCATTTTCACCCTCATTTTCCTTTGTGTCTCAACACACTCTTGCCTTTTGCTACAATAAACTTCTTGATTTGGAGCTGTTCTTCATACACTTGATGAGGTGGCAATGGCGCAAGTGTAATATTCCTATCATCCTTATTGAAACTATAATGGTTCTTCTGCCCATCATGTATGGTCCGCCTGTAAAATTGCCAAGGTCTTCCAAGTAGTAAATGGCTTGCTTACATGGGAACAACATCACACAAAACCTCATCTGTGTACCTTCCAATTGTAAATGAGACAAGCACTAGCTTGGTCATCTTCATCTTGTTGCAGTCATTGAGCCATTGGAGTCTATACGGCTTTGGATGTTTTAGAGTAGGCAAGCCAAGTTTATCCACCATTAATTTACTTGCCACGTTAACACAACTGTATCAATAATCAAGCCACGTAGCCAATCTTTCACATGGCAACGAGTGTAGAAGATGTTCTCCCTTTGCAGCCCATCATCTTCTTATTTGTCTTGAACATGGAGAGCTCTCAGTACAACTAGAGCTTGGTCATCAATAGCAAGCTCAACGTCTCTAGCATCTTCAATCGATGGAGTAGACTCTTTTTTTTTTCTCCTTCCTCTTCAAATTCGTTCTCCCCATTGTCCAAAATGATCATGGCTCGCTTGTTCGAGCATTGGAAAGCAATATAACCTAATCACAAACAACAA
>JAOYND010064482.1:0-11289 GCA_025802135.1 Lagerstroemia fauriei | reverse complement strand
ATATTAGATTCATATCAATTATAATGGTACTCTTTTAAATTTTATTTTAAATAAAAAATAAAAACTGAGATACACTGCCAGACGGAGAATTGGGCCGAAATATCGCTCTCTCTATATATAACAAATTTTTAAAAAGTGATAAATTTTAAATAATTAACTTTAGGTAATTTCCGTGAATACCATTTTAAAAACATATTTTAAACGTGCACTTTCCATTTTGTGTAGAAAGTGCGTTTTGAAAATGCTCTTTTGAATATTGACAGCATATTTTCAAAACGTGCTTTCTACACAAAACTGAAAGTGCATGTTCAAAATGCATTTTTAAATCGGTATTGACGAAAATAGTGTAAAATTATTACCATTTTTTTAAAATTTATTCTTGAATCAACGGTATTTTTGTCCAATTCTCCGGTCAGATGCTTTGTTCATTCTATTCACATACTGCACCAAGATCGAAGATTGAGTACATGAATCGGTACATAACTGTTGAGACTAAAATCCAACATCAACTAGATTGAAAAAGAAACTTGAGTTGATAAAGGAATTGAGTACCACCACTTATTAGTTTAGACTTTTGGGTGGAAACGGACCCCGGACTCTTGTAGGCCCAAGTGGAAATTTAATATGGTATCAGAGCGGGTCGATCCTGAACTCACACAACGCTAGGCCCAAGTGTGGAACTCATGACTCGTTAAGCCCGAGACCGGATGAAAAATATTCGGCTCGTGGTTAGTTTGTCGAGTACGGAAAAAGTCCGACTCGTATGTTAGCCCGAGAACGTAAGAAGGCTCGTCTCATGGTAGTTTCTCCCCCTTGCCTGAGACCGAAAGAAAATTACCCGGCTCGATGTCAGTTGTTGAGGGCGGGTGTTTAAGGGCACGTGTCAAATGTGAACACGTTGCCACGTGAGGGCGGGTGTTGAGATTGAAAAAGAAACTTTGATTTATAAGGGAATTGGATACCACCACCTATTAGCTTAAGCTGGTAGGTGGAAATGGCCTCACACTCTTATAGACTCAGGTGAAAATGTAATAATAACTTATATTATACAGTGAAAAAAGAAAAGCGGGATAACATTATACGAATACCCATGCAAATACGAAAGGCCATACACATATATAACCTAAGTGACCAACAGTGTGTTGTCTGTCGCCCCATTGTGTCATCATCTTCCATGGTCGTGAAGTTCACCCCTCTCCCGGTCCTCATGCTCCTCGTGCTCTGGATCATTGTTTGGCTGTTCGTCCGGATAGATTGCATGGTCTTTATCGTCACTCTTCCTCGAGCAGAAGCAGGAAACAAGCAAGCAAAGCGTGGACGTACTTATGGAGAAGACGTAGAGAGCCCAGAAGCTGTCTCGAGGTCTAGCCTCGGGGTCTTGGGATCCGAGGATGTCGTGGTCGTGGCATTCATTTGAGATGAAGCATTCCTGGTGGCCGAGCCACTTGTCTCCTATCCTTTCGAGCTCTCCGCTCTCCGACAGCTGCAGGATCGCCTCGGAGAAGTTGGCTGTCCGCTGGGAGCCCTTCTGGAATGCCTGACCACACCGAGTTACATGTAAACAACTTACAATGTAATGTCAGCACAGAGTGAATCATCTTACCTAATCAAGATGTTTAGATATGGTCGAACTACTCACAAAGCCGAACCCTGCGAACTGGTAGGACTGGCGTGTGACCGACAAGCTGCTGCAGTAGCAGCCGGTGAAATCTCTCTGGTAAGGTGATTCCATGAACATGGCCTTAATGCTCCCACTCTTCAACCGATCATCTGTGTCTGTGTAATTGGTGAATCCTACGATAGCGTTTCCACTGAAATTGTGTACGCTCTCCAAGTACTGGCACACGAAGGTTGAGTTGTTACAGCCTACCCTGGCATTGTGCTGCTTCAGCCATTTCATCGTGATTTCGTTCGACTTAAGGCTTTCGACCGTCAGCATAGTGGTCAGGCTGGCCGTGTAGCTCTGGGTCAGGATCAGTGCCATGAAGAACCACCACAAGGACAGTATCCTTGTCGGGTTTCGATGTATCCTCTCTCCTAGGAATATAGGATGGCAAAGAAATGATTAAGAAGTCAATTTGGCAGATCAGATTTAACGAACCCGATGCACGGACCATCCTAAACATTTTTTTTTCTTGGACATAGAAAGGAAGCACGTTCATGTAAAGGGATGAAAGGAATAAAGAACAAAGGGACCACTGATGAAAATCAAACTCAAACTCTCTCGGACTCAAGTTGAGAGTAAAAAAAATGTACTAAACTCTTTTTCTTGACCATAATATACTTTAGAGTGAGAGGACGTTCTCGCAATATTACGTTTGTTTTGTATAAGAGTTTGAGTCATTTTTCACCTAAATACAAAAGCTATCAGACGGTGTTATCAGTAATCATGTAAACCTATGATTATTATTTATCAAAGTCCGTGTTGGATTTAACACTATTTCTCAAGTGTAGCATGTTAAAGGACTTAAGTTGACTTTAATACCATGTAAAAGATCCATCTGACCCTATAAGAATCCGAATTTGTTTTCGCTCAAAAACTAAGTTTTTAGGTGGTGTACCAAGTTCTTTTTTAAACTCATGATTATTCTCTTATATATATGATTCACGTGGGATTTAATGTGTTATGGCACTTAACGCAGCTCTGACACCATGGAGATTTTTGTGTTGCGAGCGAACTGTTATGAAGTTGACGACTGGCCTAGAGGAGACTGCTCGAGATAGATCCGAGCTTACGTCAATGTGGAAACTACCACATAGATACGGTCCCGATTTATATCAGAGATTGCCGTCCTCAGGATGGTCATATATTATACCATTGTTAGTAGACCTACAAGAGTCGGAACTCGTTTCACCTAAAAACTTAAGTTTTATATTATGTTATATGATCAATGTGAGATTTAACTTATAAGGTGCTACGATGTTAGCTGTTAAATATCAAAACTTACGATGGGCGAAGAAGAGGGAGGAGAAAGTGAACCAAAGTGCAGTTGCAAGCTGATCGGTCCACCGGCCTTGAAACTCCGGGTTGAGAGGCTGCTCCAAGAACCAAACGGACAACATCGTGCAGATCAGTACTCCACCAGAGGCCATCCACATTCTCCAGGTGAATGGTCTCAGGAAGATCCACGTCTTGCAGTCCCCTTCTGCTAGTAAGATCATTGACAGCACCGACTCGACGAATGGTTGTGTGAAATCGACGATCTTCAAGCGATTAGCGAGGATAGTTAGGTCTCCGATCGCTGCATGATAAGTCTACACATCAAATTTAGCCACAAGTTGAAGTGGATCAGGTATGTGTTGAGTCTCGCAAAGGGACAAGTCATGATAGATCTATGGGAAGTCAACAGACCAGTTGCATATGAAGAAAAAAAATAAAATGGTCCATATTATGAAAATGATATATATCTAAATTGGGAGAAAGTGTGGCATGAAATGTTATACCACGTGACAGTACTTACACGATATCACAAACTAGTAAAATTTAGTTATTTTTAAAAAAAAATTTAAATTATTGAATTTTATTTGTTCGTAACACTACCATGTGAACACTGACACGTGATATATCCGTTATTATGAAGAAGGCTATTTCTTAAATTGGATGTTACTAATCACAGCAAACTTTTTTTTTTCCGACTTACAGCATGCATGCAATGTTCCTTAATTTCAACGGTCACGACTAATTAAGATTTAAATAAGGTGATAATAAATTTTCTTCAATTACGAAAACTCGAATCAAGATTGTACTAAGGAGAAGAACTTCGACACACTTCAAAAGAAAAAAAAAACATTGAATTTGAAAGGAAGATGTTGTGGTTTTATCTCATACCTCGTTATGGACTGCCTGGATCATATCATCGTAGGTGAGTCCGCTCGGCGAATAAAATTTGTAGTGAAAGGATTGGCTGCGGTTCAGGATTCCAAGAATCTGATCAAACATGTCTATACAGTAACCTGAATACTTAATCCCACCAGAATCATCCACCTCCTGCCTCACGAACTTATTAAAGGGTTTAGTTGTCTGTGGCAAAATGATTTTCATCGGATTGCTGCCACAAACACCGGGGACTGAGCACGCTTCCTTCTGCCACATACGCGACTGGTTGAAGCCATTGAGCTCTCGCAAGACAGCAGCATCGCCGTGGGAGAACAAGTTCCCGCACGGCCATGTCTTGAGATTTTTGTACAGTGATTCCCCGGCGCTGATGCCTGCGATGACCCCAGCTTTTCCAGGATTCAACATCCGGCCATCTTTATTAAATCCGATTTCTCCGCTCAAAACATCCAGCCTACTCTCCAGGATCCTCTTCAAGAGAAGTTCCGGTGGAACTACGGTGGCTGGAGCCGGAGCCCCGTCCGTGGCCCTGGTTACTACAGTGATGGAATCGTACGCTCGGAGCGAGTGAATTCCGGGCTCGAGGCCACGACTGACCTTGTGTTGTTGGAACTTGCGACGAAAATCCGAGTACGGGTTGCCCTTCATGGAGGGGGAGCTGGTGACAGTTGAATTGACTGAGCCTAAGATGTTTAGCACTGTTCCTGAGAGAACCCACACAGAGTCTCCTCTGGAAAATCTCATGTGCATTACTTCTTTGAGAAAATAACTAGCCATTGGCAACGACAGATCGAGAACGATGAAAATCGGGGATGATTTCCCCTTGAGCATCGTCCTTAACCTTTCCTGAACCACCGATTTGGGATTGGACAGCGAAGAATTAAATCGTGGGAGGACGACGCTATCTTCGACCTCGGACCCGATGTCCTGAAGCTCCTTTGACAGATGATGCCATGGCAACGGATTTGTGCCATTGTCCGTGTCTTCTTCGTAAATCACCGATACCCGTCGCCTGTTGTAGAACCGGACAATGTCGACAAGGCATCTGGTCTGCTCGGACTCGTCGACGCCCATCTCGATCAGTCCCGGCATAGCGTGTCCTGATGGGCTTCTGGCAAGGGAAATCACAGGGACGTCTCGATGATATCGATGGCAGAATTCAGCCACTAACTCTGCTACCTTCCATGTCTCCAAGCCGATGATAGCCTTCACTTTTTTGCTCTTGATGAGATTCTCAGCTGTTGAGAAAATAAATCATCAATGTCTATACATGCAAGTTGTCAAAAACAATCTTATGGCAGTTTTTTTTTATATATAAGACATATAACACAGGATTATCGTACTATATATCGTAGAAAATAAAACGTGTTAGCTTACATTAAGACTTCTTAAAAAAAAAAAGGAAGAAGAAGAATAATGGTGCGAAAGGAAAGAAGCAGGATAATGAGGCTGACCCGAAAAAACTGCATCAAGAGGCCTTCCACCTGAGTTCTCGTGATGAAGCTTCAGCTCGTAGCCTCTTGGTATGGTGTTGAAGTCCTGGGCTGCTATTTCCATAGCCGTCCGAGTTTCCTTCCCAACCAAGGAACCGTAATCGAGGATCACACCGATGTCTAGCACGTCCTGTACCTTCTCATTCCTTACTGTTCCACCTGAGCTGTGGCTCGGAAAGGGTAGGATGAACAAGATGATGACAGATACCCCGAAAATGTGTACACGGAAGAAACCCATTGCAAATCCGATAATAAGCAATAGAGGTCGGAGATGTTCAATCTGGTAAGATATAGTTTCGAAGGGACCTCAAATACTATATTCCTTTCTGGCTTGAATTCTCCATATGGGTATGATGGGACAAAAGTCCAGTATTTAGCATACTTCCTCTCTAACAATGAATGATAAATAGTGTGAATTGGTCTAAAGACTGTATATTTTTCCAAGAAAAAACTAAAGCTGTTCATGGTAAACTCAAGGGAATTAGAAAATGAGAAAACGACATCGTGGATCATATATATTTGTCGATTCTTGCAAGTGAGTGCTAAATATTTTAGAGTAATAAATGAAGTACTATGTGTTGCCAGTGTTATAACATCGAAAAACATATAGAACTCCTGGCGTTTTTCTCTTATTAGAAAAATATTAGATAACATTCTCTTTCTTTTCGATGCGTTTGGTATGAAAGAATCGAAATGAATAAAACGTAATGTGTAATTTGGCATTATTTTTTATATTTCTTACGAGTAATATTGTTCATATATTTGATACTTATGAAACTTATTATGACCATCCCGTTTGTGTATATTTTTCTCTCAAGTCGATGGAATGAAGTTTCACTTAAAAAGAAAATGTATGATCATTCCATCACTTCTCATAAACATGTTTTTCATATTTTTAAAATAAAAATAAAGATTAGTAATTTTCTCTATGTGCTATAATAATTATACTACAAAATTAATTACATTCGATTCATCTATGAACTCCAAACGTGACCTTCCAGTGATGTGATCAGAAGCCATCAACAAAATTATTTTAATCAGTAATAGTTATGATAATTGTTTAAATATTTTAATACTCATTTATTTATTTATTATAATTTGGTTAATTTTTTTTTCAAATTACACGATGAGATAAGATTGCGAAAAAAATTCTCGGAAGAAACAGTCTGAGTCGCTCTCTAGTGTGGAGAAAGTCTTCAGATGGAGCGGTTATACCACGTAGGCGATACTGATGTGGTGTATCCGTCCAATCTGGACTTGATATGTAATCAATAATTATACAGTTATGATTATTAAATCTTAAAAAATCTTTAAAAAAAATAAAAAACTTTAAATTAATGAAGAACTCTAATTAGAAATAATATATAAATAGTAAAAAATATTAAAAAACCTAATAAATGATGAATTCTAATTGAAAAAATATATAAATGATGAATTCTAATTGCTTCACGAAGACTTTCTCCTCTGGCGTGAGTAATAATGCATAGGCATTTAATAAAGCAACTATGCTTTTGGAAACTGAAAAATTGCGTGATATATACCAATTTATTGGCCAAGACTAAATTTCATTTTCACCTGGAAATTCCTTCGAAGTGCAATCGCCAAATAACCGAAATTCTGCCGTCAATAAACTTTGTTTCGGACTATAATTTAGTTAGAGTGCAGTCGGCCCATTGAGAAGTAAAATTCTCACAGCGAAAATTCTCTCTATTAACAAAAACCCGAATCCGAGGTCTTTACTTAAGATGACCAAGTGATGAGCCACTTAAAATAACTCATGTTGGTATATTAATGAGATTTTTTATACCTTGTTATTTTTTCTTGTCCACCTATCTCTTTCTAAACCTATCAAACGCCTTGATAAAGTACCGGAGCAAGTCTTGTGTGTAATAATGACATCGTATGATAGTGCTTACGTGGTAATACTAACCAATTAAATCCTATTATTTTTAAGATTTTCATAAAATCTTGAAAATAAAAAAGTAACTTAAATTAATTGAATTTTATTATTTAGTATCACTAAGATGGTGTTCATCTTAACATTAAAGACTTTCTCCATCCACAGCGCCAAGTGGTTGAAGAAAGAGTAATAGTATTAATTTGATTACACTTTCAGTCTAAATGGTCACTGTTTTACTAAAGTGAACTTCACACTATTAAAAGTTCAGTTAACTGAACAGTGGCACTTCGGAATGAAGTGGAAATAAATTTATCTTATAGTACTGAATTAGTCTCTTTTTAACTTATAAGACCCAACAGGCAAAAACAACAAATAAGGGGTTTTATATTCAATTCTCATGTGAAGAATTATTTTACCGCTTATTCATCTATTCTTTTTAATTTATTACGGTGGGTACTCTTTTAAAATTAAAAGAAAAAGAGAGAGAAAATTGTCAAATTGAGATTCCAAAAAGATTCCGAGCTTTCCTCCTAATTGTTGGGGCCGTCCACTTCGGTGCCAAGTGGTTGGTTGACGAGCTTCGCCCATTCTCTGTTCACTGTATGAATCGTGGAAAATTTCGAGGAACTCGAAATAAGTCTTTACATATGAAGACTGAGAAGGCCAACGTTACAAGCACGGATGGATTTAGGATATGCACGGAGTCATCGGCAGCTGAAATAGAAAAAAATCGTAAGGTTACATGTAAATTTTACTGATTTTATCTATATTTTTATTATATTATATCATTACGCCACTTAAAATATATCCTTTAAGTCGTTATTTAATTTAGCTTCCTTAACTCAATTTTCTGAATATGTCGCTAGTTACAAGTGTTCAAGTATGCCAGTCCACAATATTTATTTATTCGTAGTTGGCAAAGAAAAAAAGCAATCTATTTACAAGTTTAT
Organism: Lagerstroemia fauriei; assembly: GCA_025802135.1. Lineage (NCBI taxonomy): Eukaryota > Viridiplantae > Streptophyta > Magnoliopsida > Myrtales > Lythraceae > Lagerstroemia > Lagerstroemia fauriei. The sequence continues at coordinate 3,111 of JAOYND010064482.1, read as the reverse complement.
ATGTAAGTTCTTAATATTGTTACGCTGAAATTCCTCACGAAATACTTCCAACCTTGAAGACCATGAAATTGAAAAACATCACATCCTTCTAGCAACATTCAACAGAGACCTTTTATGGGGCGTGGAAAGTTTCATAGAGCTATTTTGCGTGTGCCCACATCATGAGATTCAAATGTAGAAGCTGGTGCAAATATTTCATAACAGTCTTTCTGACAATTTACATACTATTGGTACTGCTGCATGTGGTATGCTGATGGGAAAGTCTCAAGAAGAGGCTTGCGAGTTGCTAAAGGAGATGGAAAACAACGGTTATTAGTGGCCATCCGAGAGAGCTACTATGGGAAGAGGAGCTGCTTGAATCCACTCGGTTGATGCAGTCAGTACAGCTCTATCAGGAAAAATGTTTGCACCCATATCTAGTTAAATCCACTCAGTTGATGCAGTTATTATTCGTTTAATGCATTCGATTCCTAACCCGACGTGCTTTTCATTGATATTAATTTGCTATTCTTTCAGCACATAAAACTTAAGAAAATTTCCTATCTAGTTGGTTCAGTCATGCTCATCAATTCCATGCCCTTTTCATCAAGTCTTTTCTTGACTTCTCGGAGGTTCCTATACCAAGAAAAACTTGGAAAATTACCCGGACAAACAAATAAACCTCGAAATAAATCAAATTCATAATGATGATTCGGAATCTAGCGAATGCAAAGAAAACCTCTAAAAGAGCAGAAAGTCTTTTATGCTATGGTGTCACCGCGTGACAGTCAGGGATGAATTTAGGGGGGTGCGGGGGGCGACTGCCCCTGGGCTCGAGAAACTTCATAAGATTATATGCAAATTTTACTTTATTTTGTTCAATTTTTTTGAATTATACATAGTTCGTCTCTCTGAATTCTTCATGTTACTTTCCTATGGAGTTTCTCCCTTGGATTCTTCAAGTTACTGTCTTATAGAGTTTTGCCTCCGAGCAAATTTTTCTAGATTCGTCTCTGGTGACAGTACTTACGTGGTAACGTCAACCAGTCAAAATCAATATTCTTAGGTTTTATAAAAAAATATCATAGAAATAACTTATTCTAATTGACTGATATTACCGGATAAGCGCTACCATGTGGTGACACTATGACATAAAAGACTTTCTCCTAAAGGAGATGGGAGCTACATAAAACTTAATGAATTGAACCTCGTTCTAAGCTGAAAAGTATGTTTAAAATGACTATTGCCAAACTAATTATAGGCCTGCATGTCAATTCATTATTTAATGTATAGTTTTTGACACTTTTTTTTTAATGTCTAGTTTACATGTCCACAATAAATAGAGATCGTCTATCCCTTTTGTAGGAATTAGCAATCAATATTTTCCACTGTCGTTCCTTGCTCATCAACTCAACAGCTGCTCTGCGAAGCTAAAATTTGTGAAGATCTTCCATTAGCTCCTCCGAAATTTTAAAAAGAAGCCTCTCATTTTAAATTGAGACGGTAATACTTCCGATAACAAGTTCTTTCTTTTGGAATTTAAGCTAATGCATAGAATTAATTCAATGGAAAATATAGATGTTAATCTTTATAATTATTATGATTTTGGTAATACTTCAATGGAAAAATATAGCACAAAAAATTAATTATTTCTCACAAATTACTTTTCCAAAAAATTAATGCATAATTTCGGTAATACTTATGATACCAAAAATGGTATTGGATTGAATTAATTCAGGGAATGGCCACATATTTCCTCCACTCAAGGGCAACCATTCAAACAATTCATCCTTTCCACTACAAATAGCAACTTCGATTCACAAAAAAATGTAAAACACGTAGTAAATAAGACATTAAATTGAGAGTTAAAAGGAAAGGGAATAAAAGAGAGAGAAAAGTAAAGAATATTAAGAAAAATGACAAGCAAAGTGGTTGTGATGTTGGTCTTGTGTTTTACATTTGTTTTGGCCGTTCAAACAATCAAAGCTGAGTTTTTGCTAGTTGAGTATGGAAAATGTTTCAAAAACTTCCATGACAACTGCCAGACTCAGGGTAATAATGATGCATTATGCAAGCTGAAGTGCGACAACGAATGCATGGCCAAGAAGACAACAGGTAAATGAACCAATCTCATTTTCGTTCTTTTTCATGATTGCATTCATTTAGCTTTTGCCGACGTGATTTTGTTTATGTGGTTCATCACTTCTTTCCCTTGAGAGAAGTCTTAGTTTTCCAGTCCTATGAACAGAGTGGAAGAATTTAACTACTTAATGAACCGACCAGACATGAACTTGGATTAAATGAGACATATAATTAGGTTTTTAGGCATCGGATGTTGCAAACCAAAACAAATATCCAACATCACAACTTTGTAAGACTTTTAGGAGGACCCTTATCAAATCCTAGCATGCTCATATTTAACAAAATACTCATAAATATTGATTAAATTAAAATTATGCAGCACCCTATAAGTAGTTAGTAAGACTTTTAGGAAGGCCCTTATCAAATTTAAACTTGATCTTCTTGCAATTTCCTATTTAATTAGCTGATTATCTTAAGAAAAATATACAAGCAAATTCTATAAAGGTTATACCTTAAATACTGCAAAACAAAGTTTATTGATATGCATTGTAAACTATAGTGTAATAATTGACTTTCTCTTTGATTTGTGATGTGTAGACAAGTTATACAAAGTAAAAGATGATATTGCATCCCAACAAAGTGCTCAGAGCAGTATCCCAATGGACGCTGATGGTCCACACCAACTCTGAGTAGCAAACCATCCAATGGTGAGTCGACTGCAAACACTGAGCCACAAGTCAACAACCAGAAGCAACTCAGTGACAACCCACAATATCCTTGAATGATTGATTAATGATGCAATAAGAAAGACACTGTCTTGAATAAGGATGTGTATATGTTTTTCTGATGCATTTATTTTTAACATCTGATTCACATGTCCATAATAAGTAGATAGAGTGTATCCCTCCTGTGAGAATTAGCAATCAATGTGTCTTTATAGCCCTCCTCTCTTTCCTTTTTTTTTTTTCTATCAACTCAAATGTTGAAATGAAGTTAAAATTTGTCGAGATCTTTCATTATTTTTATCAGTTGATCAGATGCTTCAAAATT
>JAOYND010064276.1:0-11292 GCA_025802135.1 Lagerstroemia fauriei | reverse complement strand
CTTGAATCAAAAGTTTTCAAATGTTGAAATAGAGCTCTTGAATCAATCCTCCCACTTGAGTTATTCTGTTTCTGATCTACACCGGCAGGAAATCTCACTTGAGGCCTATCTTCTCTGATTCATTCTCACCTTGGAGTCGATTGTGTTGCTCTTGGGCAAAACGATTTTCCCGAAAAGCGGGATTTTCACAATTAAACCTAACATTTTCTAAAAAAGATCGACCCCTATTCTCCCATTAGCATCTAGAGTTGGAAACCGAGTGGGAACGGATTCCAACGATTTGGTCTATCTCGCTGCGGTTTTAAAAGAAAGATGACATAAAGAAGGTATACTCTCACTGATGCTCCTACAACATGGTAAAGGTGATGTGATTCTTGCTGTTAATATGTCAAACAATCATTGACCGAGTACATGGATGACGTATCGAGCTCGGCTCATATAAGAATCTCTCCAAAAAATAGAGAGTTCGCTTACATAATTGTTCATTTGCTACATACAAGTTTTCCCCCCTCATATGATGCTTAGAAGTCCAATTGGTGATTATCATTTGAATACTCATGTAAGCCCAGCCCATGGGCCAAGCCCATCAAAAAGCCCACAGACATTTTTTTAGCCAAATTGGCACAAATCACTGTCTCTTTCCACCACCAACCTGCCCCACACATATATCTCATTAGTCTGTCTTTTTTTCTTTCAAATCATTCGATCACTTTTCCACCGAACGTGAGGGAGAGAAAAAAATAAAACAGAGGGCGAGAGACGAACTGAAGAAAAACATAGCCGAAGAGGCCGGAGAAACGAGTAGGAAAAATTGAGAAATAATTGAGGTTCAATTCAAATCAAATCAATTATATTACTTAATGTTACATACATAGTTTAGTAGCAATTAGTTAGATAGATATGTTTCTACAAGTCTTAACATGATAGGTGAAAGTCGTAGAATCAATAAAAGTAAAATGAATAATGTCTTAGAAAATTTTTTGGAATCATTTTCGATATAAACATATATGATATATCTTGATTTTATTATGAATGATATGATAGGAAATGAGGAGACCAAAACTAGATATCTCGGGGACTTAGCGCAGTAAAGGAATTGCTCGAAGGGGATATTGTGAGTACTCCTTTCCATTGTAGAATAATATATACACTATGTTATACATATTTATGAAATCAATTCGTATAAATATACCTATATATATATAATTAGTGGTGGGATTTCATGCAGATGCATGAATTGCAATGTGGTAATGGAACTGCATTATTGCATGCAATATGTATGTGTGTGTATATATAATTGGTAACCGATTGCATGCACGTATATGGAATGAATTGTATGTGATTGTTGTTATGAAATTAGTAGGTTACTGTGTCCAACATTATCTGTAGTTTGCATTATTGTGTGTGATTGTAAGTAGTCATGGTGACCGCTAAGCCGACAGGCTAGAAATGGGCCAGAAAAAGAAATATAAAGAAAAGATAAAGAAAAGTACACAGAGAGAGACATTTAAATTTACCGCTGGTCTCCAGTGATATATAAAAGCAACATAATAAAATTGCTCTTACCGCCAGAGGGTAATGGACGGCTCTCGTGGAGTGTGGCGTGTAGATGAAGGGCACCGGGAGATGGGAGGAAGAATATATATTGATTGAGGCGAGGGGTCACGATATCAACGGAGATAGGTAGTATCGATACCGTCATAACTCTGTCGCAAAGGGAGTGCGACCCCATGGCTATTGTTTACTATGATTGATTGTATGCATTGCATATATAGTAATTGTGGAACATAATAATTGTTATCCTTATTGTGATTTGATAATACGTATTGTACCGATGATTTTATTTATAATATTATTCTACTTGGGAAATTTGTACTCATTGAGCTCGCAACTCACCCCCTGCGATATTTTCTTTTCCAGAAAAGTAGACGAAGGACAAGCCGCTCAGCTGCCATTTTTGTAATGGGGATCGACAATAAGCCTTTTTTTATAACTCGGCTATCAGGCTATGTATAGTGAAATGTGAAGCTTTTATATAATGTTACGACCCAAACTTTTGGTTGAATTGTTCATATATTATAGAAAAGATGTATTGTGATGATGAATATAATGCTGGATGAGAGATTATCTGGATGGTAATTTATAAAAGGTTTGTTTAATATGGAACATTGTGAAAATAAGAGGAAATTCTACCGATATTTCGGGTCGTGAAAATTTTAGTATCGGAGCATAGGTTATAAGATTCTGTAGACTTATATAGATACATGATCCCCACATGGCTTTTTGCTAGGTTAGGAATTTTGCGGTGGAGTCGTCATTTATTTTTGTGAATTATATATTTGGGTAATCTATTTTTAAATAGGTAATTCACAATGAGACCTACGCGTATTCACTGAGTTCCTCCGAGATAACGACAAGAAGAAGAGGTGAAAGGCCAAGAAACATCTCAGGTCCCAGCAGAAGGCCAGATTTCACAGGCTCATCCTCAGGAAGTTTCAGTGGATTCTAAAGATAGAGGTTTCCATGTTCAAGGTACTTTGGACGCAATGGCGCGTTTGGTCGAAGAGCAGACTTGACTAATTCAGCAACAAGCAGCTTTTTAATCAGCAACAAGTAGCAATACCAGCAAATCCTGAGCAGCAGAGAATGCCACATGAGAATTTTAGGAAGTTAGGGCCTCCTTCATTCTCGAGAACAACAGAACCTGAGATAGCGGAGAACTGGATTGCGGACATGGAGAGGATCTTTTTTGTTACAGGAGTTCTAGATACACAGCAAGTCATTCTTGCGGCCTTTATGTTGACAGGAGATTCTAGACATTGGTGGGAGGCGACTAAAAGAAGACTCGATTCGACTTCTACAGGTACCATTACTTGTGCCCAGTTCACTCAGACATTTTATGAGAAGTATTATCTAGTTTCATATCGGCGTCTTAAGGTGAGAGAGTTCCTGAACTTGAAGCAAGGAGGCGAGTCAGTGGCTGAATATGAAATAAAATTTACCCGTCTATCTCGGTTTGCTCCAACTTTGGTTAGCGATGAAGTTGCGAGGTGTAGTCGGTTCCTGGATGGCCTAAACATTAAGCCGAGATCCCGGTTTTCAATTTTTGAGCTTTCTAGATTTTTTGAACTGTACAACAAGACTCTCATTGCTGAATAGGATTTGCAGGATGAGATAACAGAAAGGGGACAACAATGGAAAACTCAACATGATCCAATCCTAGAAGGAGTTTACACGGCATCAAAGCTAGGTGGGTTTGCACCAAGTTTATCTAAAGGAAAAACTGTTTATCAATCGAGTCCAGTTCCGTTTGGTCATTTCTCAGGAGAAGGACAAAGTAGACTCAGTCTTCCCAAAAGTCGTCCTTGCCAAACATGCTGTCGTATGCATGCAGGAGAATGTTGAGCACAATCTAGTGGATGCTTCCATTGTGGACGGTTGGGCCATATCAAAATTTTTTATCCATTACTATCAAGAAAGGACGTAACTTGCTTCTAGTGTGGAAGGAATGGACATTTACAACGAGATTGTCCTCAAATTACCTCATCAATTGGTTGTGCTAACGTGGGCGGTGGAATCAGAGAGAGATCTTTCCCAATCAAAGGAAGAGGATAGGCGAGTGGATCGCAGAGTTATCGGGGTCGAGGGACTTGATCAACAGCAAGTGATGCAAGATAGTTGACTCCTAGAATGACTCAAGTGGACAAACCCACAACACAGGGAAGAGTTTTCACCCTAATGAAGAGTGATGCAGATGCGACCCCAACAGTTGTCATGGGTAATTTCACTCTCTTCGATAGGTCATCACAAGTACTTATAGATCCAGGCTCCACTCATTCATTCATCTCATTACACTATGCAACACATGCCAACGTCCCCAAGAATCGTTAGACTATTATATGTCTATAGCAACACCCACTGGAGAGAGCATAGTTATTCATAAGATATATCACATGTGTCTCATTCAGCTTGGGGATAAGAAGATGGAAGTAGATCTAATACCGCTGGATATCCGAGATTTTGATATTATATTGGGTATGGACTGGCTTTCTTCTCATTATGCATCCATCGAATGCCGTAGAAAAGAAGTTATATACAAGATACCGAATGAGGCTGAATTTAAGTGGCACGGAGACCAGAGAGACGTACCATTTAGTTTCATATCCTATATCAAAGCAACCAAATTATTGAGGTAGGGATGTGAAGGATATATAGCGTATGCCATGGCTACTGGAACAGAGTCACCAAAGAGAGATTCCCATGGTTTGTGAGCTCCAAGATGTATTTCCAGATGACTTGCAAGGGTTGCCGCTAGACAGGAAAATTGAATTCACCATTGAATTAGAGCCAGGCACTGCACCAATTTCCATGGCACCATATCGCATGGCCCCAACGGCACTCAGGGAATTGAAGACACAGTTACAAGAACTGTTGGAAAAGGGATTCATTAGACCTAGTGTATCACTTTGGGGTGCTCCCGTATTATTTGTAAAGAAGAAAGGTGGCACTTTGAGACTGTGTATTGACTACATACAATTGAATCTAGTCACTGTACGCAATAAGTATCAATTGCCATGAATAAATGATTTGTTTGATCATCTCGGGGGTGCCAGCGTGTTTTCGAAGATTGATCTCTGATCGGGATCTCATCAGCTGAAAATAAAAGATTCAGATGTGCCCAAGTCTGCTTTTTGTACTAGATGTGGACATTATGAATTTCTCGTGATGCCTTTCGGTTTGATGAACGCTCCTCCAGCTTTCATGGATTTGATTAATTGAGTGTTTCAGCCTTACCTTGACAGATTCGTTGTAGTCTTCATTGACGATATTTTGTTATATGCAAAGGACAAAGATGAACATGAACAACATCTGAGAATGGTTTTACAAATTTTGAGGGAGAAACAACTTTATGCCAAGTTCAATAAGTGCCAGTTCTGGCTAGATCCAGTTGAATTTCTTGGGCACGTGATTACAAGAAAAGGCATATCAGTCGACCCTGCATAGATTGAAATTGTTCTGAATTGGAGTTGACTCAGTAATGCAACTGAAGTAAGAAGTTTTATGCGATTAGCGGAATATTACCAAATATTTGTAACTGTATTTTCTCTTATTGCTGCTCCACTAACAATGTTGGCTCAGAAGAATGTAAAATTTGAGTGGACAGAGGATTGTGAGCACAGTTTTCAAGAATTGAAGAATCGACCAACCACTGCACCAGTGCTCATCATTCCATCACCAGGAGAAGGTTTTGTGATTTATAGTGATGCATCTCATTAAGGGTTGGGCTGTGTGTTAATGTAACATGGTAAAGTAGAAGCTTATGCTTCTAAACAGCTCAAGAATCATGAAAGGAACTATACTACACAGGATCTTGAGTTGGTCGTTGTAGTGTTTGCCTTGAAGCCGACAAGGACTGGGGGATTGATGGGCTATATATGATGTGAAGCCAGTTCTGATTGATCGGATTTGAGAGGCACACCAAGAAGACCCATTCCTGATGAAAGTGAAAAGAGAGATAAATGAGGAAAAGAGAGCTGACTTTACACTTACTGAGGATGGTACATTAATGTTTCAGAATAGAATTTGCGTACCAGACAACAAGGAGTTGAAGAAAGAGATTCTCACAGAGGCTCATAGTTCACCTTATGCCATGCATCCTGACAATACGAAATTGTATCACAGCCTAAAAATGAATTACAGGTGGAATAGTGTGTCAGCAAGTCAAAGCAGAACATTAACATCCATCGGGATTACTCCAACCACTACCTGTTCTAGAGTGGAAATGAGAGAGAATCACCATGGACTTTGTATATGGACTATCTCGAACACAGAAAGGGCATGATTCTATATGGGTAATAGTCGATCGCTTGACGAAATATGCTCACTTTCTACCAGTTAAATCGATGTTTGGAGCTGATAAGTTGGCATAGCTATTCATTAATGAGATAGTGAGGTTTCATGGAGTTCCAGTATCTATTGTATCAGATAGAGGCTCGTATTTTACTTCGAAATATTGGAACAGTTCTGTGAATGCTATGGGAGCCAAGCTGAATCTAATCACTACTTTTCATCCAAAGACTGATGGACAGTCAGAGCAAACCATTCAGACCTTGGAAGACATGTTGAGAGCTTGTGTCATAGAATTTACAGGTATCTAGGATGATTATTTACCTTGGATGGAATTTGCTTACAATTACAGTTATCAGTCCAGTATTGGCATGGCACCATATGAATCTCTTTATGGTAGAGTTTGTCAGACCCCAGTATGTTGGAATGAAGTCCGAGAACGGCAGCTTACGGGTCCTGAGATTGTAAACATGACTGTTGAGAAAGTAAGAGTCTTCAGAGATAGGATAAAAACAGCTCAAGACCGGCAGAAAAACTATGCAGACAAGTGGAGGAAAGATCTTGAATTCCAGGTGCGTTATTACCTCTTTCTGGAGGCATCTTCTTGGAAGGGTATTATAAGATTTGGCAAGAAGGGAAAACTCAGTCCATGGTACATCGAGCCATATGAGATTCTTGAGCGCGTCGACAAAGTGGAGTATAGATTGGCTCTACCTCCTGATCTGTCTCGTATACACAATGTGTTTCACATCTTGATGTTACGTAAATATGTGACAGATCCTTGCCACGTTCTCAGTTATCAACCAGTTGAGCTAAGCGAAGACTTGACTTATGAGCAAGAACCTTTGGCAATACTTGATAGAAAGGAACAAATCCTTCAAACAAAGAGAATACCACTGGTGAAAGTCTTATGGAGAAGTCAGTTGAGACAAGAAGCAACCTGGGAACCTAAGGATGCTATATGCGAATCAAATATCCTTACCTTCTTCCTGTGTCAGGCAAATGATTTTGAGGATGAAATTTTTATTAGTGGGAAGGAATTGTGAGCCCAGCCCATGGGCCAAGCCCATCAAAAAGCCCACAGACATTTTTTGGCCCAATTGGCACAAATCACTGTCTCTTTCCACCGCCAATCTGCCCCACATATATATCTCATTCTTCTGTCTTTTTTTCTTTCAAATCATTCGATCACTTTTCCACCGAATGTGAGGGAGAGAAAAAAAATGAAACAGAGGGCAAGAGACGAACTGAAGAAAAACATAGGTAAAGAGGCTGGAGAAACAAGCAAGAAATATTGAGAAGTAATTGAGGTTCAATTTGAATCAAATCAATTATATTACTCAATGTTATATACATAGTTTAGTAGGAATTAGTTAGATAGATATGTTTCTACTAGTTTTAATATGATAGGTGAAAGTCGTAGAATCAACAAAAGTTTAATGAATAATGCCCTAAAATAATTTTTGGGATCATTTTCGATATAAACATAGATGATATATCTTGATTTTATTATGAATGATATGATAGGAACTGAGGAGATCGAAACTAGACATCTTGAGCACTTAGCGCAGTAAAGGAATTGCTCGAAGGGGGTTGCGAGTACTCTTTTGCATTGTAGAATAATATATACACTATGTTTTACATATTTATGAAATCAATTCATATGGAATATACCTATATATATATAATTAGTGGTGGAATTGCATGCAGATGCATGAATTGCAATGTGGTAATGGAACTGCATTATTGCATGCAATATGTATGTGTGTGTATATGTAATTGGTGACCGATTGCATGACACATATATATAATGAATTCTATGTGATTGTTGTGATGAAATTAGTAGGGTACTGTGTCCATTATTATCTATAGTTTGCATTATTGTGTGTGATTGTAAATAGTTATGGTGACCGTTAAGCCAGCGGGATAGAAATGGGCTAGATAAAGAAAAGTGGAAAGAGAGAGATATTTAAATATACCGTTGGTCTCCAGCAATGTATAAAAGCAAGATAGTAAAATTGCTCTTACTGCCAGAGGGTAATGGGCGGCCCCTACGGAGTGTGGTGTGTCGATAAAGGGCACCGGGAGATAGGAGGAAGAATATATATTGATTGAGGCACATGGTCATGATATCATCGGAGAGAGGTAGTATCAATACCGTCATAACTCTGCCGCAGAGGGAGTGGGATCCCATGGCTATTGTTTCTTATGATTGATTGTATGCATTGCAAAATAGTAATTGTGGAACATAATAATTGTTATCCTTGTTGTGATTTGATAATACGTATTGTGCCGATGATTTTATTTATAATATTATTCTACTTGAAAAATTTGTACTCATTGAGCCCGCAACTCACCCCCCTGCGATATTTTCTTTTCTAGATAAGTAGAGGAACGACAAGCCGCTTAGCTACCATTTTTGTAACAGGGATCAGATTAAACCTTTTTGATAATTAGATTATCAGGGTATATATAGTAGAAGTGTGAAGCTTGTATACAATATTACGACCTGAACTTTTGGTTGGATTATTCATATATTATAGAAAAGATGCGTTGTGATTATGAATATAATGCTGGATGAGATTATCTGGATGGAAATTTATAACATGTTTGTTTAATATGGAACATTGTGAAAATAAGAGAAAATTCTGCCGAAATTTCGGATCAGATTATCTTGATGGAAATTTATAACATGTTTGTTTAATATGGAACATTGTGAAAATAAGAGAATATTTTGCCGAAATTTCAAATCGTGCCAAATCAGTCTACTAAGGGTAGCACTCTTCAAACCGTAAATTTTTTTTTTATAAGAATTAAACCATAAACATTACTTGATAAGAAAGGAGACATCAAACTAATCTAAACTAACAAAGTTCTACTATAATCTCAAGGTTGGCATGGTGGATAGGTATAAATTCTCCTTGGGTCATACTTCTTGTTTTACCTTAACATATATACTTACACTATGTTTGGATTGAGGGATTTTGAGTTATTTGGAGGGATTTGGAGGGGAGGGGAGGGGAGGGGATGGATTTGAAGGGATAATCACCACAAGAAAACTACTAAATACCGACGGAGGTATCATCCGTCAGTATTCCATCGGTAATTTGGTTTACCGACGGAGTGCCGACGTATTTCTGACAGAAAGGAGCTGTCATGTTTTCCCTTGTCAAGAAATTGCCTCCGTTGGAAATCCATCGATAATTGTGACGGATTACCGACGGAAGTTTTCCGTCGGCAGTAGAGACGGACTAGCGACGGATTATCCATCGAAAATCGATGACATATTCGTAGGCAACAGCTGACGACTTGCATTGACATCCGACGGATTACTGACGAATAATCCTTCAGAAAATTCATGAAATTTTTACAAATACTGATATATTTTATTTTATAATTATTTATATATTAAATTTATCAATTAATTAAATTAATAAATTATCATTAATAAAAAAAATATTGAGCCAAACAAAAAAGTAAATTTTATTAAATAGAAATTTACAATATTTTTTCAAAAAAATGAAAAATACAAATAAAATTTCGGGGTGGCCGTGGGCGGCGGAGCTGGGGCTCGAGCGGCCGGCAGTGGCGGTCGGTGCTCGAGGTGGCCTCGGTGGGTCTACCCTAGGCTCGGGGTGGTGCTTGGTGGTGGCTCGGGTTAGTGTTTAGTTGGGTTTCGTCGAGGCTTAAGGTGACGGTCGGTGGTTCAGCGGGGCTAACCGTGGCTCGATGGGGCTTGCTGGTGTGGCTCGAGGTCGAGCTCTCTGGGGCTCGCTGGAGGTCGGGGCTGAGGCTTGATGGAGCTCGGGGCCGGGGCGGGGGATCGAGTAGCTCGTGGTGCACTCCCTCGGTGGTTGGGCTCAGGCATCGAGGGTCGGGACTCAGGCATCAGGGCTTGGACTCGGTGGGTCGTGGCGCGGACGCAAGTCTCGGGAGAGAAATCACCGAAGGAAATGGAAGAGGAGAGGCTGGGCTCGGGATATATATAGGCACATTTTCGACGGATTTAATGATGGACATTCCGTCGGAAAATTAACAAGGGCGGGAAAAATCTCACCAATGAAATTCAAATACTGTCGGAAAAGCACGCGATCGCTGTCTCCATGATTTACCGACGGATAATCCGTCGGTAAATCTCCCTCTCCCTTCCCGCCATGACGTACCGACGGATTTACCTACGGAATACAATCCTTCGGTAATTGCCTATGGATTTACCGATGGAATAATCTGTTAGCAAAACTCCCGCACGCTTCCCTCCATGATATACCGATGGAATATACAATCCGTCGGTAATTGCCTACGGATTTACTGACGGAATAATCCGTCGGCAAAACTCCCGCACGCTTCCCTCCATGATATACCGACGGATATTCCGTCGGTAAATCCATCGGTAAACTCCGTAAACACTTGCTACGGATTATCCATGGGAAATTCCTACGGATTGCATTCCATCGGCAATACCAACGGATGTTGATCCGTCTGAAATATCTGTCGGTATTCGGCAGTTTTCTTGTAGTGAATTTATTCCTCCAAATCACTCGTTTAGATATTATTATTGGAGAAGAGATTTGGAGGGATAAAAAAGTTAATTTGACCATTATCCTTCTAATTTAGAAGATCAAAAGGCGTAACAGAGATATAGTGGTTTCATAATGATTTTGAAACTCGAACAAAATTATGGTTTCGTCATAGTCTTGGAAGGCTTGGTGGTTGCGACCTGGTGGTGGTCGAGCAAGGGAAGACAAGTGTGGTTGTGTAATTATTTAATACGCAATTATGGCATGCCCAAGGTTTTTTTGAAGAAGTTACAATAGGTATTTTTATCTAAAAATTTTACTATCCCTCCTAATTCTCCCCAAATCGGAGGAATTAAAAAAGTTAGGTTTGAAAGGATTTGGAGGGATTGCGAATCCATCCGAATCCCTTCAAATTCCTCCGAATAATTTACCCAAACAAAGGATTATACTATCCCTGTAAATCTCTCGCCTCTGAATCCCTCAAGCATGCGTGCAAGGTTTGAGATTAGTCATGTGAAATTCGAATAGGATGCAATATAGGAAAATATAGATCCACTGTATACACAAGTTAACGAAAACTACTTGAAGACCTCCTGCCATTTATTCTTTTAACATCGACTCCATGAAAATTGAATTTAGAAGAACCTTATCAAGTAGTTGTTGAATCTTAGTTCGGTTCAACATCAACAATTCGGCTAAACAGTGCTAAGAGAAGAAGAAAAATTGCTCCCGAAGAATCATCAGAACAGGACAAAATGAGGCACAAGTCGACAATTTTATGAACCTTCCTACATGCATACCACCATACGTGGAGTAAAAGGAAAACAATCTCCATTATATCAAAATGAAAACCTTATAAAAGTCCCACGGCACTTCTCGGCCGCCTCGCCTTGCACCGCCGGCACCATGGAATCCTCCAAGCACAAAC
>JAOYND010064069.1:0-11295 GCA_025802135.1 Lagerstroemia fauriei | reverse complement strand
AAGAGCGTGGGAGCCACGTGAGTTCAAACTTGGGCTGGTTGGACGCGCAAGTCAACGACCGACTTCAAAAATATTACTATGGCTGACCCACAGCACGTACCGGGCATGTCCGGTAGGATTCGCGAGGTATAAAATCGGGAAAAGATGTCTCAAGTACCTGCCATTTTCAGGTAGTCACAGAAAAATTAATTAGAACTCGTTCAATACGATTGTCATGTGTTCGGTGTATGGAAATGCATCGAATGGTAGGCATACATGTAGTACATGTAATTTAAATGACACTCCAGATATGGGGAAATTTAGCAAGAGGATATTTTAACACAAGGATTTGTTAGAGCTTTCGTCTCTTGAGTGTCGTATCTTTGTTTAGTGCGTATATCTGGAAATCTTTTTATAAGCCATGTCTGATTTAATTTTCGCAAGGCACTTCGAAATCAAGACGTCATTTAATATGAAAAATGTCAAACTGCCTCTACTAGACATGTTAATAGGACAATCGTATCACCTTGATCCAATGATCCAAATATTCAAGGCTCGATTTCTTGCTAGTTAAACTCTTTATCCATTACTATTTTAAAGGATGATACCTCTTTTTGATGTCACTTTTTCTATTTTTAAAATGTCCTTAGTTGAAATTTTGTTAGTCCTTCGATTAGAAAGAAATGAGATTGATTATAAATTTGTCAGATGTAATTACTTACTTTTTACTATTTCTCACTCTTTTATTTAAAAATTAATTTAATTATACATGAATAAATATTTTTAATAAATTTTATTAAAATTTTAAACTCGTAAGAGTTTATTTTATAAATGAAAATCACTTGAATGATTGTCTTCTCTACGTGACAGTGGAGCGCGTGAGTTACGAGTCTTCGTGGAACCACAAAAGACCACTACAGTTGATGTGCCAGCATAATTTTTAATGCCCAAACTGCCCTTTTCGTCTCTAGCTGCCACTACCTCTCATGAGATTTTTAGCCAGCTTTCCTCACTCCTTCCTTCCACCACCCAATTCCCCCTACTTATTGAGCAAGCTGTTTTCTAAAGTATCTTCATTTGACGATACTCGCACGGTAATATTAATTAATAAAATTTAATAATTTTTAAGTTTTTTTTATAAAATTATAGTAATAAAAAAATAATCTAAAAAATAATTTAATTTAATTGACTAATTTAAGCATATAAGCATTGTCACATATTGACATTATTGCATATTAGATTTTCTCCTGCTTATAACATTTACCCATCCTTCACCACCCAACATCTCTCTTTCTCTCTCTTTTCCTCCCACTTCTAGTGGGCAATAATAAATTAATAATAACGATAGAAAAGGTAATTATTAAATTCAACTAATGGAAAGAAGCATAGACTAAAGGCCAGAAGACGAGGGTTAATTACACGAGAAAAATATGTCATTTACTCACTTTCGTAAAAAAGTTAAACGCTTAAAATTTGATAAATAAAATTATATGATTTAATAAATTATGTCAATTTTCTTAAATATGAAAAAATTATATTATTTTATTTATTATCAATGTAAACTAATATCTTAAAAATATAAAATTATATATATGTGCAATATAGTGTACTTGATTTTTTCTTATCATGTATGTACAAATTATACCATTATCTAAAATCAACTTAGTAACTTTTCATAAATTAATATTAATATTAGTTATGAGAAAACCACATATAAGAAATTATTATAAATTATAAATTAAATCCCATGATAAGAAAAAAAAAGTATAAAGCATTAGTCACGCCTAAGTATTTAATGTTAGGTTAAATAAATTATTCTGATCTAATAGTAAAATAAAATGATGTCATTTTAATTTTAAAATATGGAATATGTGACTTAAATAGAAAACAAAAAGAAAAAATGTGATTTTTATTTTCAAATTTTGAAAGGTTTGGTTTAATATAGAAATAAAATGAAATTACATAATCTTATTTTTCAAACCTAAAACATTTTATTATTTTAAAAAAAAGGAGTAAATCATATATTTTTAATGTAATTTTCTCAAAAACTATTATGTTAATAAAAAAGACCATAACCATATTAACAATCCAGCTAGCTCACTATGTAATATTTGGATTTTCATGTTAAAAAATAAACATATCATACATATTGATCCCGCAATGAAAATTGAATTCCTAATTTATTAGTTTCACATTAAAGGTGTTGTAACTATATTAACTATATCATTTAACCATTATTTACTTTTTTCTTCGATTATAAAGGAAATACCTAAGTTTTGAATGTGATAAGCAAAAAAGGAAAATAAAATGGTATGTATAGTTTCCACTCATGATGAATAAATCTCATGTCAAAGACGATGTCATTGTATCAGACATGGTACTACATGATCAATGGATCATTAAATAAATTATGGCCAACATTTCATGCGATGATTTTCTGGAGGAAATCTATATACTTATATAGTAAAATAGGGTTTTAACAACTCTCTAAGAGAGAGCATGATAAATTTCCTACAGTCAATCCTCTAAGAAAGAGTATGGTGAATTTCTTACTCTCAAACCCTTGATGGATATCATTTTTCTCATTTTTCTCAATTTTTTTATTAATATTTTCCATAAACTTTAATACTTCTTCGGTTATATTCTTCTCATCATTTACCCATTTCTTCTATCTGTTTCTAGAAGAACATTCTATGATCGAAAAAATTTACATATGAGAGATGAAATGATGGTATAAAGCTGGAAAACGTTGTCTATTTATAAAGCATCAAGCTAAATTTTAGCATTTTTATTATTTTTATGTAAGGTGATACAATTTTAAAAAAAAGTACAGTTACATAAACATGTCAGTATTATAAAATAAGAAGAACACTAATTTGACAATTTTGCATATTATCATTCATAATGTTTATCTAATTGGACATATTACTATAATTATGATAAATGCATTATTATTTATAAATAAGAACATTAAATTCTGATCACTTTCTTGATTCATAGGACGAGTACAGAGAGTATGGTACACACATATATGTCCGTCTCTCTTCAAAACTAACACAATTTGAATTAAAATGTAACATATTACATTTTTATTTAGAGATAATTAGATAATTAATGATGAGTGAACAAAATTATATATCTTAGATTTAACTTGACATTTACATTTCTCTTATTAATTTTAATATACATGTTATCTTCTTTAACTTTTTCCTTCCCGTAGCAACGCGCAGAATGACTCTAGTATATATTTAATCCAAGAGCTAATTGTCTCAATAATTAATTAAAATCCTTCCAACGAAATACGATTGTATCAAGTTAATGCTGGCCGCCTACACAGGCATGACTGAACTATACGGTCATGTTTACACCAGTAGAGCTAAGAATTCCGTGTCCAATTACAATCGGTTAAATCCAAAGAAATAATCAACATAGTTCGTAGTTTGATACATTTTCTTCTTAAAATAAAAATTAGTTTGAGTCATGTGAGAGGAATAAATTTATGGTATCTAAGTTAAGGTTAAACTCCTTAACACATTGCGCATGAGAGAGATGTGTTAAATCCCATGGGGTAACTTGCCTTCTGCGTCACGTGGTATGACGAAATTCCATACATTATCATGAACTTCATGATAATGAAAATTATCACGTACTTTATTAATTTTTACTCATACTATCGTGAGAACTAACATCGTCAATATTACCGTTAAAATCTAACGTGACATGTTGACATGGCTTGTGATGAGCAGTTCGCACACATATGGCAAGCATGTCATTAATTCCTTAAAAAGGCTAATAATTAGAGAAAAATAATAAAAAATTTTAAAATTTTTAAAGAAATTTTAAAATTACATAAAATATAGAAAATGTTTTTACAACAGTATAAAGTTTTTAAAATTAAATAAAGATATAATTAAATAAAAATGATATATATTATATTAATCATAAATAAAATATATAAAAATAATAATTAATTAAAATTAGAAATGTTTTGAAAATGGAAACTAAATTTAGAAGAAAGTTAAAAAATATATAAAATATAAAAATAAGAAATTTAAGATATAGGATAAATTAAAAAAAATGCCAATTTTTAAATTTTCAAAATAAAATTTCAGAAATAGAAATAAAAGCAAACTCAATATTACAAGCATGTAATTAGAGTTTCATGGACAAAATAAGTTAGCCCTTGCAAATTCGATAAACTTCATATTAATTGAATAAGATCTGAAAACTTTTAAACTTCCTACCACATCAAGGGTTGGATTTAGGGGGCCGTGAGGACGATCGCCCCCAGGCTCTAAAAAACCTTTAATGTTCCACACAATTTTATTGATTTTATCTATATTTTCAGTAAATTTTATTTTTAATTTTACCCCGTGCAATCCGTCCTTTAACTAATTCTTAAGTTTCAATCTGTTACTAACCATACCTAACCATGGAATATAGTAAATATTTATAACTGAAATTTTCCTAATCAATTCGTGAGTTGTAAGGAATCTTGAAAAGTTGGCTATGCTAAATATGATCGGTTATTAGATGCAATATTGAGTTTGAATTTTATTCCTATTTTTAGAATTTTATTTTAAAATTTTGCATTTATTTTATTAATTTATCCAATATTTTACATTTTTATTTTTAAAAATTTTATTTCAATTTCATCTAAATTTAGTTTACATTTTCTAAATAGTTCTAATTTTTTAATTAATTAATTAATTAATATATGTTTTATTTATGATTAGTATAATATTTATCTATTGTTTTTGTATAATTATATGCTTGTTTTTATTATAAAATTTTGATATTTTTAAACAATATTTTCATATTTATGTATTATTTGTTTGAATTTGTTAAAATATTTTGTATATTTTTCTTATTTTTCTCTAATTTTTCATCATTTTTAAGGAATCAATGACGTGGCATGCCTTACGTACAACCAATTGTGCATCAGGAGCCACATCAACTTATCACATCATATGTTAATTGAAATATCGACAGTGTTAATCCTTATGATAAAATGAGAAAAAAATAAATAAAGTACGTGACATTTTTACTAGGGCTAATAACCTAATTGCGCATATACTTTGACCGAATTCCCACTTTTAGCATGAATTTTAAAACATTTGTCCTATTTAGCACGCCGTTTGTTTTTCCATCAAAACTAGCAAACTGTCCTACGTGACATGCTTACGTGGCAAATGACGACTGATGTGGCCATACCACGTCAAAGGCTTTAAAAAATGTCGAGTTTACCCTTAAATACTCTTCATTAATTTAAAGTTATTGAGAACAATTTTATAATTTTATCTTCTTCTTCTCCTAAACGTCTTTACAGCTTCCCAGAACCTGTATTATACCACAGGTTCCGAGTACCCAGTTGTAACCTATTCTTCTATTACTAAAAAAATTTAAAATTTTATTAAAATCGATTAAATCGAGTAATTAACATGTGTTTAAATTAATGAAGAGTATTAAGGAGTAAACTCAACATTTTCTTAAACATATTTGACATGGCACTGCCACATCAGCCGTTTTTTGCCACGAAAGCGTGCCACATAAGACTGTCCATTAGTTTTGACAGAAAAATAGACGGCGTGCTAAACGGAACAAGCGTTTTAAAGTTCGTGCATTCCTAGGTCATGTGAAAAAGTTCGTACTAAAAGTGGGAATTCGATCAAAGTACATGCGCAATTGGGTTATTTGCCTTTTTTACTATTATTAAAATTCATGACATTGAAGGGAATTTTGCCATATTACATGACTCCTAAAGAATAATTCTATGTTTATAAGAGAACTGAATATTACCACATAATAATTTAATCTTTTTTGTGAAAACGAGCTTTGCTTCTTATAGGGTCCAATAATAATAATAATATAAAATTCGAAGGCCTTGACTCCGGCAATCATTGACATAAGCCATTAAATTTGACAGTCTCATCATGATCTAATTAACGACACGCCGATAAGATCCGCTCATAATAATTTAACAAGCAAGAATCCACTAAATTTTTGGATATCAGTATGTGACACAAGAGGAAAAAAACATAATAGGTATGCATGTGTTACGAAGAAACTTGGTTCGATAATATTTCTGTTAAGCCAACATAAAATCCTAAATTTAATTATTAACAATAAGAATTTTTTTACAAGGACATTATTGAAATTCTTACCTCACCGACGATCTATTCTTTTTTTGGTGTACAAAACAGATACGTGATTAAAGAGAAGAAAAAGGATAAAATGACACGAGAAATCTTACTGGTAAAATTGAAATTGTTACCTTTAGGCCATAGAGCAAAAAAGCTACTAAATTACTAACTATACTTTCTTTTGTTCGCACCACGCAATATCCCCAGGCCAACCGAAGCGCACATCGAGACTAATTTGTTATCAAGCCGGTATCCCTGTGAAAATTCTCGTCGACCCTCCCAGCCTAGAGATCAATCCTGAGATCATCAATTTGGGGATTTAGTGAGAAACCTACTAGGGCAACTTCATGTTTGTAATTACTAACTATACTTTAGTCCTTTTTCTCGGACGATCCATTCTTTAGCGCAGAGCCAAGAAGATTGGGAGGAGAATTACCTTATATAATATAATAATAATAATAATAATAAATTTCCGTATGTCGTGTCCCTTTTTCTCTTTGAAGGAGGACCTTTGGTTGAGATCCGAGCGTGTGTTGCTTCTCCATCATCGGTTCCCCGCAAGGAATCTGTTCTTCTGCTTATTTATCATTCATGACATTATTCAATTATTTATTAGTATCAGTGAAAATGACATTTTTTCTCAACCTTTTATAATTTTTTACATTTTCATTTTAAATATTTTATTTCTTTCATATTTTTCCACTTATCGTTATTTTCCATTCAGAAATAAATTTTAAATTAAAAATTTTCAAAAATTAATAAAAATGTACTTTGAGTATATATGATCTCAAGTTCAAATCTTGTGAATGGAGATGGTTCACCTCGGAAGAGTCTTATCCCCTAATGGTCTCACTTGATTCGAGCTAAATTAGTCAGAGTCTATTGAACTTTTGGATACAAGTGATACAGACCGAAAAAATGAAATGTTCAATTGGACACAGAGTCTGTAATATAGAGAGGTTGCAAGTTGTAAGAGGTATTGCCTATTTTGAATGTGATCCGCACGATTTTATCCTTAAGTGAAAGGCTCTCAGACCTCGTTCATAACGAGTTCAAAATAATTTTATTTATCCTTGAGTGGGATTATATGCTGATGTCCAAGATACATAAAAAAATTATTTATAAAAAATTGATTTCGGAATCTCATTAATCTACCTTCGTAGCCAGTAATCCTTAGCTTTACAATTTGTGGGGAAAAGATAAATTGGTCAAATAATAGATTTATTATGTACACTAATATTAAATACAAGGGGAAATAATGATTGCCATAGATAGTTGGAGAATCCCATTCCACTCTTATCGTTCGATCCCCAGCGACTGAGGAAAGGGAGCCCATAAGCTGTTCGATCAGAACGGAGTGGACATAAAATCCCTTTTCCCGATGTTTTCATATTACAATATTACTTGAATTTTCCCCCTTTTTCCCCTCCTTTGATGGATGCTATTTCTTATGCAGTGGTACTTGAATTTTGTCTAGCTAATCTCCATGGTCTTGTACACGAGAGGGTCTTGTGTGTAATTGGTACTGCACGTGGCAATGCTGACGTAGAGTCACAGGCTAATAGGATTTAGTTATTTTTAGGATATTTTTAATAAAATCTAAAAGAAAAAATAAATCATAAAAGGGAAAAAAATCATAAAAATGGTTTGATTTAATTAGCTCGTGATACCACGTCAGCACTGCCACGTGGTGTACCTGTTGCATACAAGACTTTCTCCTTGTATGCGCGCTTAAACACGCACGGGGCAAGATAAAATGAGAAGTGCAAGCTAACTCTAAGGGAATCTTATGGGTCTAGAAACGGTGGAAGGAAGATAGGATAAAAGGAGCACAGAAAATTCTATAGGTAAAATCAGACCCAAAACTTTTAGGTCACAGTGTGAGAGTAATACTAACTGTATTAAGCTTTCTTTCTTACTCCAAGGGAATTTTATGTATGCTATTATTTACTTTTGCTAATGGACATCGCTTCAAGATGTAGTCCCTTATTTTGTGTTTTTTCCTTCCTTGATGGGCGATGGAGATGAGAAATGGGACTTGCTACGATCGGAATCATCCTCCATCTACTATCAAAGTATTATGGATATATCCTTTTTATCTCCCTCTTACTCCTGTCTCCTTTTAGATCACTGACCTAGTTCTCTTGCGATCGAGAAAACATTAGATAAATTACCAAATGTTGTCAGGTATTTGTCAATATTAAAAAATCATTGTACTGAGATGTCGAACTTATACCATTGACAGTCTCAAATAACATCAGCTGTTGTCGAATAACTTTTAGAAGAAGCGGGAAACAGAAGCCTCCTTCAATCACCTCTCGACGATAGATGTGAGTTCTTGGCAGACAAGGATATGTGCTTATTATTCATCCAAAAGACGAGGGAAAAAAAAGCATATGTGCTTACTTGGAAAATGAGCATTTTACCGTTAATATTACTCATAACTTTATAGTATTTGAATTCTCAACGATCCAACACATTTTGCTTTGATATCAATTGAGAGGAATTGAAACCAAAGCTCACAGATATTGAGATCGTCAATAGAGCGTACAAAGTGTAAATGGAAGCGTATCTGAATTTATCTTAATAGTTGTGAAATTTAAAATCTGGTTTGGTTCTTCTGGGTCGACATGTAACCGAATGAGAGATGGTGATAACTCTCCGCCTCACCGTATTTCAATCTGTGCAATGACATTTCAAAGGAGTGGTCTATAATACTTGACCAGAAATCATAATTCCCCTCAATTGCATGTTAACCTTTGAGTTTTTATTAATTTTTAATTCCATCAATCGGAATTAGAAATTAATTCATGATATCTGCAAATTAGTCCTCGTACCTAATGGGACGTCGTTAAAACCCATTACTAAACTTATTTAGATTACTTAATCGGATCAATTGTTAGGATAGTTTAGACACTTAATCAATCGATATATTGTTGGACCATATAAGTCGGGTGTAAAAAAATCCAACATAATTCTCATCATTAGGAACTTCCCATTATTCTCATCCCGTCTAGAGACCTTCTTTTATTATAAAATTTAATGTGTGTATATATGTATATATTCTACACATGTATATATCCTCTAGAACGAAAATATGTTCCATAACACCCTACCATCAATCGTCTTCGTAGTTAAGAATTTGCAAGTCATCTTCTGAAAAGTATTATCTAAGGATAGGTATACTTCCATCCACTTGGCGCGATGTTTTTCAAGGTTATTAAACACAACACAAAGGAAATTTGGAAAATGTTTTCGGGAAAATCCGGAAAATGCTTTCCACTGCCAATCCTTTAGCCCTCGACACGTGGGGGGGACAAGCAACACACACGTTGCAATAAACCTTTCTATAAATGGCCCCATAATCGATCTAGCATTATTAAGAACCTCCTTTAAGCTTTTCAGTTCAAAGACAGAGACCGATCGATTATATTCGTCCAAGTTCATCGTGCACCAATCTTTACAATATGGACTCATTAACTATTATAAATTCCAAAAAGATAAGCTCTTTAGGCTAGCTGGGTTTCGATAATGACGCACCGCACGTATCACCCCCTTCAAATAATTAATGCATCCACTTTCCTCAGAAATTGATGGCAAGTACGGTTGAAGTGTCAATCTCATATAAGATAAAAGAAGATATTAAAAATTAATTTATAAAAAAATTGAATACTATCATTTATTAATTTAACCTTTTAGGTTGGGCATGCGTTTAAAATTCTTATGGGCCACGTGAATAATTTAAAGTAACGAATTTAACCTAAGAATAGTCAGGCTCAAGCTTTGACCAGTCCGGGATTCTTTTTTCTTTTTTGGGTTCTCTGGCATGTATTAGTTCTCGTTTCACGGTTGGCAAGAAGATGCAACAAAAATAGATCATATTTGTTTAAGAGTCGATGGAGGAGAGGGGTAGAAGAGATCTCAGGAGCGGTTGAGAGCCAATATGCCTTAAGAGCCAGTCTTAAGTACTTGAAACCCGGAAGGTTCGATTCGATCCCGACGTTCAAATCAGACGATATGTAGGTAGAGAGAAAGTAATAAACAAAGAGAGAGAAGAGGACGTAGTCATAGTGCAGTGGTACTAGACAAGACTCCAACTTATAAGTTAGAAGTTCTAAGTTCGATATTCACCGTAGGAATTATGCGTCACTTTATTTCTCTTTATTTTCTTTCCTCATACTAGGCTTATATACATCCCTTATCATTGGAAAAAATAAAGAGAGGAAAATTCTAAAATGTAATAATTACTTGAAGTATTTATACGTGTGTCAGAGTATTATTGCAATAATTATTGGAGTCAACAGTTGATCGGCTATCACGTGCCTTCTAAGGGACGATCGAGACTACTAGTATAAGGACGATTTTGCCCCGCATATAATTTTCATTTATCTATGTTGGATGGCTACTACTAGAATATTTTTTCCTTCTTGGGCAATTGGCTTGTCGTATGCATTAATCAACAGTTACGTAACGTACGTCTCTACCTATATCGTTGCGTCCAGCCGATGAACATCTGACTACCATAACGCTGTCGTCGAGTCTTGCTTGCTGTCGTCTTCTATTGATTGATTGTCTTGCTGAACTGAAGTTTTAGTACGAGGATAGCTCCAGAAAACTTCGTCCTTTTCATATGAGAATTCGATAGCTCCTATGAATTTAACCGCAAATTAATCATAATCGTGCCCAGTCACGTGGACATGTGTATATTCCACGTGCAAGATACATGAAAAACTCTTAACTGAGCTGGATGATGCGGTGAACTCGGCTAATAATTATCCAACACATCAACAATAGGTATATGTCACATCATTTTAATAAAGTGAATATTATTAATGGAGAGAGAAAGATGTGTGTTTAACAACCAATGTTCTAGTTTATAGATAACGTATCAAGCTACTTGTATCATATCGATTTTGTTAGCCATATTATCCAGTATTACTTATAATCCGCAACATGGATTATTTCAAGTAGTTTAGCGGCTCTTTTAATTTTACTGGAATAAGATTTCGTATTCGAGTTTTATGAATAGAAAATTTCATAATTATAAGAAATTTTACCTCTTAGTAAAACCAACCTGACTCAAATATGTATTAGTTAGTCCAATGAACTCCGAAGTGCCGGACATCGAAAAGATACTAAAAGATTATCATTTCAAGTTGTGCCATCGTTTCTG
>JAOYND010063973.1:0-21309 GCA_025802135.1 Lagerstroemia fauriei | reverse complement strand
CGTTAAAAATCTTGGTGTTCTTCGTTTGATTTTCTCTTCACTTAATTTCATGGTTGCCTATTAATTCACGTATTCGGAAAAAGATTGTGATTTCTGGGATATTCGATTAGCCTTTTTCCCAACAAAATTTTACACGGACGAATTTCTTGCCATAAATATTACTACCTTAGCAAAAAACCTAAACTACGTACCTGTTCTTGGCACTGGATATTGGGAAGACACTTAAGGTGAGCCGTGGATAGTTAGGCGGTTCCGAATAACAGTCTTTAGCCACGAACACCTTGATCCGTATCTCATGGTCGTCCAGCGAGATACGATCTATCGTGATATCGGTTTCCTTTGACGTCCAGTATGGCACAGGAGGATCTGTTGAATTGTCGCAGAAGACGAGGAATGAATTGGATTCTCCGGGATAGTAGCAGTGGCTTCCGCCGTCTGCGGTGCCAAAGGGGTAGGAGATGTTGAGATTGCCGCAGCTCCTCGTGCAGCCGGGCTTTGTTTGAGCTGCAAGCTGCAGAAATGGTGGAGCTGCTGCCGACAAGATGGTAACCATGACGACGATCCGATACAGTGAGAGCTCTCTCGGGTTAAGCATTCTTGAGTGGCTGAAGTTTCTTCCTATCTACGAACAACTATTGTAATATCTCTTAATTATATATAGAAGCATTCTCAATCCTACGTTTGGGTTCTTTCTCTCTCTCGATTCCCCGTCTGTTTACAAGTAGACATGTGGGAAAAAAAATAAATTACTTTGATTAGTAATAAATTGAGTAAACGCCTAAGTGATTAACACCAATTTGTTCGCTATCATAATTTAATTAGTATTTTTTCACGTCAGACGAAGATATAATATTGACTAAAAATTTCTCAGACATGTCTCTGTCTCCATTTGCAGAGACCTTCTTTTTTTTGCTCTGTAAGTTGCAAAGACTTCATTTGTAAAGACTTCAGTGTAAGACTTTTTCTCTCTTCTGCAGATTTTTCTTTCTGGCTGAATTATTTATATGACTTTTCCGACTATTCTCATTCATCAGGAAGTACCTCCGGAAGAAAAAGAATATGAAATTAAACAATCCTAAACCTTAAATCATCTGATATGTTAATAATTAAATATACAAGTTTGAATATTATATAAAAAGACGGTTAGGTTATTACTATTACAGTCCACTTTTTTTTATTCATAAAAGAAATAAAAAATTGTCAAAAATATATATCATAATATACAGTAGAAGCTTGACTTTTTCAGCAGTGGATGCTAACGTCTTAGTATCAACTATGGCACAAGCGCGATGTTTATCGAAACCATAACTTGTATCCGATCTGGGCATTGATTTTGTATGCCTCGTGTTGGGATCTGGATCACTTCGATTCCAGTTGTTGGGTGACATAATATCCGAAATGAGATGATGAAATGAGAAATTCAAAAACTCGATACCGGATATACGTGAAAAATCCCTCAACCCAGAGGGAAAAACAACAATGGGTAAAACAAGAGATTGCACCAGATCAAAATAGGAGATTATAGCTATAAGAGATAACACAAATGTTAAACATTATTAGAAATTCTGCTCAGAATAGAGTCTCAAATCTCGTCTCTCAAGTTCTTAGGCCCACTTGTTATTGAGAAATTTAGGAGAAAAATCTCTCATTAGACTCTGTCAACAGACCTCAAGGCCCCGAGATTTCAAGGCACCAAGACACACATTCAATACCCATACAAAAGTCTATTTATATATACAAGACCTCTTCTTATTTGAATTTCTAGAAATATTTTCTTTATTTTTTAAATATATTTTATAAACAAATAAATAACCAGATATTGGTTATGCTATTTAAATGAGAAAATAATATCTACAAAATCTTCCAAATATCCATAAACATTCTATTCAAGACATTCCGTGCTTACAACCGCGATCCCGTCCGTTGGTTGTTGTTCGTACCTCTCTCGTGTCTTGAATCCAATCTCTAACTCGATCTTCAGGTCTTCCTGTTTTCGAATTCCGACTTATAGTGAGACATTCTAAACATTCACGGCTCAGAGCAAACAATTCAGATCCCAACACTTCCTCAGCTCGATCGAGATTCAGTAAAACTACATGAATATCATGCTGGTAGCTCCCAAGATCGCATTGACGCTTTATACAAAACTCTGTAGACGAGATTCTTAGCTTGAAGAAATTTTGCAGTGTTTTGGGTATTTATTTTTTAGCCCATCTGCGATAAGCTTATTCATTTATTACAATTTTGAAAAATCGACAGTTTATAAATTAAAATTTGCGTTTTTCAACTAATTCATATCAGTAAATGAAAAAATATACATAACTTAAGTATTTTTTTGGTGTATATCATCTAGTATCTGAAAGACAAATGAATCCTGATTAATCCAAGTTCAAGTAAAGTCAGCTCATTTAGCATGTAAAACTCTACTGATATGAATTTTCTATATTCACAAAATTCAATACCTTAGTAGGAGGAAGAGATGTCTAATCACCTCTACTAGTTCATGCTAGTATAACTAAAGTATCTTAAACTATATACTAGATTCACGACCTGTACTCTGTAAGGAATTATTAATTATATAGTTAATTAGTGTAAGGTTTAATCTTTAAGATAGAAGACATGAGGTGGGGACGGGATAAAACTGCCTCGAGAAAAAGTATGAGTGAATGGATGATGTGGGGAAGAAGTAACTTTTTCAATATACCGAAATGACAATAAAACGCCCATAAATTTTAATGTAATATAACATAGTAAATGTATGTACGTGTAAGTCATGAGGTCGTGCACGTCCTATCTTATTATTTCTTAAACCCAATCAAAAGTCTTTGTATTAGAAAGTGACGGGTGAAAATAAAACAATTTATGGAAAAGGTAATATGCATGCGAATTGACTGACTCGCTAAACTCTCTGTCTCTCCTTAAGGTATCCATCATATTGATCAGTCGTCTATTAGCTCTGTATTGTTTATTTTACGTGAAATTTCTAGAGCATTTTATCCCAGTCTTGTATTGTTTAGTTTTTTACTTTTTGAGTTTTGGCTCCATGTTTCGCCAAAAAAATTAAAATGTTAAAAAATCTATCATAAATATAATCGATGACCCAAAAAAATTTATTAATTTTAGTAAAATCATTCTTTTTTTAATGGTTTACTAAAACTCAAAATAACAGGTATTTAATACTCATGGAGGATAGTCAAAATCGTGAAAAATTTGATAGGATTAGAGATTTGATTCACCCATTTAGTGCATAACTCTTGGTGAAGACATCTAAACATGTACCTTGTATATAGACTTACCCGAATCCATTATTTTAAGAGTTCCTTATAGATTATAAGAGAATAAATTTCTCGTTATTAAAAAAAGGTTATTATTGGTTTTCCTTAGACAGCTGTTTGTTGTGACCGTCACAGACCAAGTCGCGCAGTGAAAATGAAAAGAAACAAGCAAATGATATATAATACAAAATACATGTCCCCAATATTCAAAGTAAGCTTGCTACAAGTAGGCTCGCTCCAATCTTCAATCTTGGGGATATTTTGTAAAGCTTTTTGTACATGAATCTTGAAATGAAATGAAATCACACTCATAAAAAAAAAGATAATACAAAATACATGATAAAACTGTCGAGGCTGGTGAAAAAATAATTCACTGGCCAAACGAAAGATTCCATTAACTGAAAGAAGGACATTATTAGGGGTGTGCATGAATTGGAACCGGTTGGAACTTACCTGATAGGGTAGGTTCTAGGTAAATACTAATGGAAATATGAGAGATTCTAGATAAAAAATGAGAAATCGGTTAAAACAGATTCTAATTTCAGTTCCATTAAACGCAATACCCAGAATCAGAACTGATATCCGAAGCCAATAAATATATATTTATATTTATACTTAATATAAAACATGAAAATACAATCTCTTGCCTTGATATTTTATTCTATCCTTTCTTCTCATCTTCAAACCCTCAACCTCTTTTGACTCTTATCCTTTCATAAGTTTTTATCATCTAATAATTTTCATTCTCTTGCGACAAGAGTCTTACCGATCACAAAATCTCTCTCCTATTGCATTCAATGGGATATTTTTGACCTTTTTTTGGGTATGTCAAGTAAGAAAATTATTAGATTATTACTCAATTAATTGATTTTAAATTTTAAATTTTATTTATTAACAGAAGAATAGCTTCCAACCGAGTATCTGGAACCTGTGGTATAATACAAGGTCCAGGTAGGGTTTGATTCTTAAAACCAAAAGGCAGAGTCCGGTTCCAAATTTTAGGAATCGGTCTTAAATATGGTAGGATTCGGGTATTATAAAAAATATAGAGCAACCATGCCTGATCACCCCTATAACCGGAGATCAAACTCACCAATCCAAACTGCATTACTACAGGAAGGTCAGTTTTGAGGAATGAATATTACATCAGACAATCAGTAAATGGGTCTTATAATATAATAAGAGAACTGGATATTCGCCATATATAAGTTTAGCCTTTGAGGTGAATATAGATCCGATCTCTTATGAAATTGGTCAATATTTTACAGTATATAGATGAATGTCTTCCAAATATATAAATATTTGTCTGCCTTAGAGACGGAATAAGACTCTTCCATGTGACGGGTACACCGTGCGGTATGTTTTTACTGGTTAATGAGTGCTTCACATGTCAAGACAGTAATAATCCGTTATATATTTGTAACCATTTTTACAGACATGTTAAATGCATGCTGATTTGTGACAATTATCATGTGGTTTCCCGGTTACATATAAGACTTAATCGTAGAAACGAAGGCATGACATTCAATCTCGCTCATTTATCAGGCTAACTATTTTTTTGGGTGTGTGTACTGGTATCCATAAGCCCATTAGGTTACTGACTAATCCAGTTCAAGCCGGGTCGGCCCATTTAAAGGGTAAAGCTCTCCTAACATGAGTTTTCTCTATTTACCAAGACTCGAACCCGATTATCAGGCTAACTATTAGTTGTTTCATTCCACACTAAAGTCGACGGGCAGTTTGCTCCAAGGAAGGTGCCAAATCTCATAGAAGACCGATCAACAAGACCAAGTTACAGTATCTTGAGAATTGCATAAAATTTTCCTGCAGTTACTATTTATAGGAAAACCACGAAGTGCGGTGGTCAAATAGTTTAAATTCCACTGATCTCATACGGTTTAGTGAGATCAATATCACATGTTCGAGTTTTGCTCTAAGTAATATTGTCAGAAGATGCTCTTGAGCTCGTGTCTTGGCGGATATCGTCTTCTTGAATTATAATAGACCTTTGGTAATGCTACGTTACCGGGCTGTTGTGGTGGTACTGGCTACATAGTTCGTCTGATATGTTCGCGGCTAAATATAAAAACTCGAATATTATATACCGAGATAGCTGAGTCATCACTAGTGCTACTTTCCTTTGGATCAAGGGAAAAAGAAGAATTATTTAGAGGAAAATTCTCGGTCAATATTCTTCTCGAGTTCGACGTAAGTGTTTAATGGGCTCCGGCTTGTTTGACAAGAACTGATGATGATCTTTGCCACGTGTCTTGGGTAAAATGTAAATTTCGGAAGACTTTACAAATTTTTTTTATCATAGCTTATAATTTCAATTAAAAAATTTATAATATTAATTTAAAGAGTTGATAATGTCAAATTTGTAACTAATTATTACTGAGACAAACTCGTTTCCTCACGCATCTTACTTGGAAAACAACTCTTCAAAATTTGTGATCCCAATTCAAATAGTTGTAATATCAGTTTAAGAAATTATAACTGATTTATTCTAAATTTTGAACCATGATTACGATTCCCAAGAGCTGAGAGTACAATTTTTTTTTTTTTTACTTTGACGGTATGGTAATTTCTAAGCTTTATAAAAATGACCTTGACCTTGAGGAGCATAGAAGTTTCCCCGTAGATGAGATGGGACATATTATGAGATGATGTTGTCCGACAGCATGTGTTCTTCTAAGAAATGGCATGTCATTCTTGACGCGTTTCATGTGCTCATGGAAGACCATATTAGGTGCACTATGGTCAAATCTGTTGATTTTCTTACGAGGAATCTTGGACAAAGTCCTAACGTTTCATTAAGGTGAGAAATGTTGCATTATTTTAGGGAAAGAAAAGGGGACGGGAAATATGGAAGGGAATGCTTCTATTACTTGTTGGCAAATGCAATGAATTGACTTTACAAGTTGAAACTCTTTATATATAGAGCTAATTTAACAATTAATAGCATGAAAAGAGGAAATAATATACCACTAACTCCTAGATAAAAGGGCAACATTCAAAACAAATTAACTTCCTACTAAGTCATGTCTTGCAGACTAATTAAACAAATTAATCAACACCTAAATTCTAGAACTTAATTAAAACATGAAATTAAATGACTTCGACATTAAATTCTATTTCGCAGTGAAGATCGTTCTTGTCTGTGAAGTGACAAGCTCTTCCCACCGAGGCACATATTCAATACTCGTATATATATATATATATATATATATATATACACACACACACAAAAGACATCTTCTTAATTGAATTTCTAGGAAGTATTTTTAATAATTTTTAAATAGCAAGATTCCTGTTATCCTATCCAAATAATTAAAATTTTCACTTTAATTTCAATTAATTCATAATTTCTTCATTGTATACTGTCCGCAATCCGTAAGCTAAATGGACCCTGACAAATCCAAGTTCGAGGAGGGTCAGCTCACTTAGCAGGCAAAACTCTTTTAACATGAATTTTCTTCATTTATAAAACTTGAACTCGAGATCTTATTAAGGGGAAGAGATGTTTAGCCACATTTACCAATTCATGCTGGTATAACTTAAGTACCTTAAAAGTATATACAAGATTCATGAGGCTTGATCATGAAGACAGAAGCTATGAGGTGGGGAGGGGATAAAACTGCCCCGGAGAAAAAGTAGGAATGGATGGATGGATGGATGGAGTCATGGAGAAGTAACTTTTCAAGGTACCGAAATGACAATAAAATACTTATAAATTTAATATAATATAGATTAGAGTGGAGCTTGATATTATTAATTTAGTATAACATAGTAGATGTAAGTGTGTGCAAGTCAAATATTAAAGTAACTAGTACATGAGGTGTCGTGCAATTCCTATCTTCTTCTTATTTCTTAAACCCAATCAAAAGTCCTTGTATTAGAGAGTGATAGGTGGAAATAAAACACATTTGCAGAAAAGGTAACATACGTGCTAATTGACTGACTCGCTAAACTTTTCGTCTTCCTTATGGCATCCATCAAACTGGTCACCCGTTTACTGGTTCTGTATCGCTTATTTTAGTGCCATATATAAAATATCTTATTAAGTCCGAGTAATTTTTTCCTTCAATTTCATGATACCATTTTCTCATTCACTGCCATGCTATTTTTCAAAAGATATTCACGGGACCAAACAGAAGATTCCATTAATTAAAAGGAGATTATAACTGAAGATCACACTGACGAATTCAAACTACATATGACACCCGACCTCACTGGAGTGACAATGACGACGACGTGTTGGAGTGGAGTGCAAAGCATAATTAATTTTTTAAAGGTTTTTTGCATTTATTACTAAATCAGCATGTGCCTAATCATCGTACGCATGGTGTGGTCCTATAGAAAAAACATACGAGAGTCACTAACGAGACAACACATCAATTAGTGGGAACAGCTGAAGAAAATAAGACTAAATCTCCTCTTTGATTTTTACAACAATAATGGAGGAGAATTTTCCATGCAGTCTCCGCGTAAATTATGTGCATGCAGGAGCTGAATCAACTGGGTCATTCAGCGAGATGTTGTTAT
The DNA here is from genome assembly GCA_025802135.1 of Lagerstroemia fauriei. Lineage (NCBI taxonomy): Eukaryota > Viridiplantae > Streptophyta > Magnoliopsida > Myrtales > Lythraceae > Lagerstroemia > Lagerstroemia fauriei. The sequence goes on along the minus strand of JAOYND010063973.1, from coordinate 13,489 downwards.
CTGTGCCTTTCCAATCAAACGTGTCTGAGAATAGAAATTCTACATGCGAAGGTTAACAAGATCGATCCAGATTTATAAGAAGAACCGGGCACCATTGCTTATAAGGTTAATCTTTCACGTGGATATGAGCCAACATCCTACAGCTTCTAGCCCAGGATGGAAGAAAAATGTATGCTCGATATCATTTGTTGAGGGCGGGTAGTTAAAGCACATATTAAGTGCAAACACATTATTACCTGAAGGTGGATGTTGAGGAATGAATGTTACATCGAACAATTAGTAAATGGATAGATCTTATAATATAATAAGAGGAATGGATATCCGCTACCTACAAGTTTAGACTTTTAGGTGGACATAGGTCTAATATGTTACGTGTCCGGGTCCGGTGGATATTTTATAGCACACATATTTGAGGTCTTCCAAATAAATTTGTCCGCCTTAGAAACGGAAGGATTCTTCCATGTGACGTGTACACTACGTGCTGTGTTTTTACAGGCCACTGAGTATTTTAACATGTCAAGACAGTATGGATATATAATCTGTAAGACGTGTTAAATACCCGTTGGTTTGTTATATATATATATATCTGTATATGCCAAGTGGTGTCTCGGATACATACTTGACTTAATTGTAGAAACCAGGGCATGGTATTCAATCTCGCCCATTTATCAGGCTAACTTATTAGTTGTTTCTTTGCACACTTAATTCGACGTACAGTTTGCTCCAAGGAAGGTGCCACATCTTATGGAAGACCGATCAACGAGACTAAGTTACCGTGTCTTGAGGATTGTATAAAATTTTCCTGCACTTAATATTTAGTGGAAAACCACCAAGTGCGGTGGTCTAATAGTCTAAATCTCACTCCCATGCAGTTCAGTCTGGTTGATATTACATGTTCGAATTTCGCTCTAAGTAATATTACTAGATGATACTCTTGAACCTATGTCTTGGCAGACACCTGCTTCTTAAACTATACTAGGTCTTAGGTGAAAACTCCCGCTCATTTCATTCTTGACGTGTTTCACGTGCTCAAGGAAGACTACATTATGTGCACTGTGGTCTATCTGTTGATTTTCTTATGAGGAATCTTGGACAAAGTCCTAACGTTCAATCAAGGTGAGAAATTCTATTTCGCGGTGAAGACCGTTGTTATATGTGAAGTGAAAAAGAAAATTGTTACCGTGTGGTCTTAACTGTATTTTTCGTTTATGGGTATATATGTATACCTATATAATATATCGGAGAAACTCCCGTATTTGGTATCTTTCTCACCTTCCTAAGATACCAGTTGACACACAAAGTTCAATTTTTAGTGACCATTAGATCAAGAAAAACTAAGGGCCATGATAGTAAATTTATAAATACATAATTAATTAATATTTATCTGCTCTCACTTTTTCTCACACATTGCTTATTTTATATTCATTTTCTTTCTACTTTCTCTCTACCCTAAAAGGGGCACAAAAGTCTTACTAGCGAGATCGAATCTAGGACCTCCAGATCATAGGATGAGAGTAGTACCAATTATACCAAACTCTCTTTCTCTCTCTACCCTTTTCGTCAACACTCAATTTTTCTAAATATATACTTATTCTTCGTATTTGATTTACCGAAAAATCACATACTCTAAAATTAACTACAATTAAAATTTTATTTTTTATTTATTATATATTTATTTTATTTATTAGTTTTCTTATATAACAAAATTCGTGCTTACGCATCGAACTCTAATATATATATATATATATAATATACACTAGGTTAAGGACCCGCACTCTGCTGCGGTAGATTTACTAATTTTTAACGATATAAGATATTACAAATTTTTAACGATATAAGATATTAATAAATACATTTGAATAAGCAATTACTTTGTGTTGGAATAAATACATTATACTTAGAACAGATGATTATTCCTCTATATAACTTGCAACCTAAATCCCACTGATGGTAAAATTGCCTGACAAAGTTAAGAATCTATTGGATCAAAGGTTAATTACGCAATACATCGATGAATATTCACATAGTCTGCATGGATATCAATCCCGTACCAAAATAGTGCACCACGTTGCTGCCTATAATTGAATCAAATCAGAAATCAATTATCAAATCAGAAATACATAGTGAATAATATATCTCAAGGAACCTAGTTCATATATCACCCGGTTTGACAAATATATCATCATTAAATTTCTTGTTGGAAAGCGGTTGCATGGAGCCAAAATTTTTTGTTCCACTTTCAATTCCTCGATCGGTCTTCAGTCCTCAAGCTAGCTCCTGCTCTTCAGCCTGATCAAGTCCTGAAGGTCCTACTCTTCAGCTTGATCAAGAGGACCCTCCTTCGTAGCATCCGCTTAATCTTCTTCAATCATGGATCCGAATCCGAAATGTTCTCAACTTCATTAACAGCTTTTACAGTCTCACTCATCAGAAGAATAGAATATATGCACTGCAGACATAAAAAACAGAAATTATTAGTTCAAAACTACAAATGACTTTGTAACCGATGCTGATGCAAAAATGCAATCAAAAGGGCTACTACCGACGGTGCAATTTAATCGGCATGAATTCTCCAAATTCCACAGCCACCAACATCACGTTTCAGCTCATTCCTGAATCAAAATTCACTATATCAGCACCTATAAACTGTCAGATAGATTATTATGATTATGGACAAGTACTAATTACAACTATCACATACCCACGTCCAGTCCCACGATGACATTCAAATACCCTGCGAGGTGTTCACCTTCACCATCACATTCTCTATCCCAGCGAAATAATTAAAGCTATCCTAGCGAAATAATTAAAGCAGAGGGGCCGATGTGCTGTAAGTACAATATTTTTGGAATAGGGTCACAGAATTAGAAGCAGAATTGATACACCTATCTTTACTTACAGCTATTATAAATCAACTCATCACTCACATATCTATCTCCCGCAGTAGCACGGTTGCAACTGAAGATGATTCTAGGAACAGCTGGTTGCGAACTCCAGTGGATGCAGTGAAATTGGTGAAGGATAAAAATGGGAAAATTCTTATTTAGTCATAACTTGGAATCAATATATGCAGTTAAAATAGAATTAAGTCGAATTGATAGATAAAATCATCAAAACAGAATCCAAAAAATATTTTGACACCTTAGCTAAGAGCTGTTGAAATTAAGGGAATGAAATGAAGATAGTAACAATGAATGTAAGGTAAGAGATTTTAACCAAATAGGAAAAAATTAAACTGAATAGGAAGATGTATTTTCATATACAGAAATCAACCTTAATCAACTCAACAATAAGAAAAATGTAATTCAGCTATCAAAATTCAGGAAACGAAATAAAGTTAAATAATGATTAATATAATGTAAGAGACTTAATCAAATACGAAGAAAATTAAACTAAATAGGAAAAACTATAGCCATATAAATAAACAAAATTTTAATTAATAGCACGTTAACAAAAATGGAATTAAGTCCAACTGATATACCAAGCCGTGAAGCAATAATGAAGGTAAGAAATTGTAACCGAATAGGAAAACATTAAAGTGAATAGGAAAATCTATTTTCATATACACAAAAAGAATTTTTAATGAATATAAAAATAATGAGAGGAAAAATCCGTTAGTTTTCCGTAGTGTAGATAAACCAAAAAGATTACAAAGGGAAATCTCACTTTGGTAGACAGGTAGATGAGGTCCATAAAATTCACTGAAGAAGATGTTACTTTATCTGTGTCTTCTTAGCAAGAGGGCATACTAATTATTATAGCCTCGGTGTTATAGAGAAACCCCTGAATCCACTACCAAGTGTACATACCCTTGACCACTCACTGCACATTAAAATTCAAACCAGATTCAAACAAGAGATTCATCAATTTCTCTTACGGGTTTGCAATAAGTTGTAATACTCGAAAAAGAAAAATCATGTAGATAAAAGCAGCACATACATATGGGACAGACCTTCCACGATGATTTCGAGCCCCTTTTAGCATATCTCAGCATTTCATATAACAACCCTGAATCAAAAATGAATGAGAAACCAACGAAAAAAATACCCAAACCAGTTGTCTTTGTTATGCAAATTGAATAAATTTCCATGATACACGAAAACTGAAGAACTATGAGTACTATGGAAAACTGTATGTCTATTGTGGTACACCTTTAATTCCTTTCAACATGATTTGCATCCATGAAGCATATCTTCTTTCTCAACTATTTGAAAGGCATGATTTTCCAGAACCGCCCCATTTATTTGCATCCTCTTCCATCCGAATAAACTTTCCTTTCTTCAAATTCATCATTATCGAACTCTCAGTGGGTTGTACTCTGAAATCAACTCGAATATCATCATCATCAGAATAGCAGAACCAAAAACTTAGATAATATAAGCACTTAATCTCTAAAATGATACTATCAAGAAAAAGGATGAAAGTAAAAATATCAGGCATTTCTAGATAGGTCATCTAAAGATAAGCATAATACATAATGGAAGCATCAATCTAATGAAGATAGTGAATTGAACAGCAAGAACAATTGCTTTTACCATGCCTTCTTGAATGGCTTCAGAGAAAGATCTTTATGCAGTGAAGAGAGACACAAAGCGAGCCATATCTTATGTTTCCCTTTCTCCTTTTTGTCATCATCCACTTATGACACAATTGAAGAAACCAACTGTCCAACACTGAACAGATGCATCAGGGGAATATTAGAAGGGATAAGAACCAGCAATCGTTTCTCTGCCAGTAGATCTTGAGGGAGAAGTTGGAACTAAAGGGGGAAAAAAAAAGAGAAAACCTACAAAAGGGAAGTCGCTGCCTGCAAAAAATAGTAGGTGCTAAGGCAAACTGGCAGTCTAAATCAATTATCAGCTCAAAATGATTCAACTAAAGATCGCACAATCAATATAAGAATTATACTGTAGAAGAAAATTTTACAAATTGTGCGAACTAAATCCCGTGTAACAAACATCCCAGAACATACATTTTTTGAAAAAAAGAAATGGTTTAATTTTTAAAAACGCAATTAGAAGGGCTACTACTCACAATGTAATTTCATCAGCAGGAGTTATCCAAATTCCACGGCCAGCAACATCTTTTTTCTGCTTATTCCTGAACCAAAATTGAGAATATTAGCACTTATAAACAACCAAATAGATTATTATGTTTATGGAACAGTGCTTGCATGTATCAATTACCCACCTCCAGCCTTTATGTGACGCTCAAATACCTTGCAAGGCATTCACCACCACTGTGTTCTTTGCTAAAAACACATTGGCAACACCACCAGGAAATCCACCTCAAGACCCACCATGCCTTTTAGATGGCCAGCCAGAATCTCCTACTTCTGAGGGTCTATAACTTCTAGAGAAACCACCTTTATTACTGAATAAATTCTCACGATTGCTGGGTTCTCTGTCAGACCACAACCTCCTCAACGGCCATAACCATATCGACGTGCACAACCCACATGACCACCTTCATTCCTTGCCTCCCTCACTATTACATAAAAAAAGGGCCAAAAAATACTGATCAGAGAGTTGGATTCAAACTATGTTCATAAGCTTCAGGGAGTTCATAGAAAACTCCTTCAGTCTGTACAAATTGAATTGGAAATCATGATTTCTAGAATATAAGCTGCGTATTTGGCAAGCAGCAATAGAGAAGAAAATCTCCCCGGCCATCATTCGAAGATGAAGTAGCGAACACAGGCAGCTAACCAGCCACCACCCTTTCGACCAAGGCACGACTGAACAGATCCGGCTACAGCGTGCACGACCAGACGGACAACAGAAATAAATCGGCACAACCATCAAGGAACAGCAAGATAAAACAGTAGTTAACGAGCTCCGAATGCGACAGTATGCATCCGGGAAGAATAGGCTTCCACTGTAAAACTAAACGAAGCAGAACCACTCTCTCCTCGGCCAAAGATCAACGACCACCACGGTGCGAGCACTCAGTTGAGAACGGCAAGGATTCGCAGTGCTAGGTGGACGACACGAAGCGGCAATGAATGCTGGTGTAGGAAGATGAAATTATCGCAAAAGGACCAATCTCAAAGACAAATGCTGATCTCGATACTTCTCTCCTTGGAAATCCCAAATTTCTTAACAACCATGACCTCACAAATTGCTGATTACAAACAAAAACCATTTAACCACTCAGCAAGGCGGATATAATTGAAACCCAGACAACCATAGAGTAAGATAGATAGAAAGATAACTATCATGCTTAACCCAATGGCAAAAGGAAGAAGAGGAAGGCGAGCGAAACACAGCTGAACCGAGAATAGGGTTAATCGAAACGGATGAGGGCGAGGAAACAACGTTTAGGGATCTCGTACCTGCAGAAGAGGAAGAAAAGGGAAATGAAGAAAGAGAATTGACGACCATAAAAAGGAAGGTAGTGGCAACAACGACATACCTGCTCCTAGAAGAAGATCGTCGAAAGCGAGCAGACGACGAAGCAGCCGGCAGCGTTTTCAGGCGTGTAGAGGATGAAGAAAAGCCCAGACTCCCCAGGAAGAAAAACAGGGACCGAAAAAGAAAATGATGAAGGGAGAGGCGACGTGGCAAGCCAAGGAAAAGGCTACGTGGACAGCCAGGTGCTTTATGCCATGCATGGAGAGTACGTGGAGAGGCCTTGGCAGTGTACATGACAGGTGGCTCTCCTTTTTGGAAGGGTTGGCTGAGGAGAAGGTTGTGAGTAGAATAAAGATTGTAGTCGCCCTATTGTGCAAGTTTGTAACTCTCTCTTTACCTATAAAGATATAGAAGTCCATAAGTTCAACCCATGTGGCTACGCCTTTGTTGCTGCAAACGATTACTTCAACTTCTCTGCGGCATCTCTCAAGAACATAACTGAGGAGCAGATGCCTCTGGTTCTGGACTGGGGGATCGGAAGCCATAAGTGCAATGAAGCCAAAGAGAACACCATAGGCCCCGGTTATGTGTGTAAGGGGAATTCCACCTGTACTGACTCTGATAGCTGGGATGGTTATCGTTGCATCTGCAAAAAAGGTTACGAAGGGAATCCTTATCTGTCCGGCCCAGAAGGATGCCAAGGTATCGTATGTGCTGTTCTTCTTAACATTTATTTGTTCTTTCGTTTGTCATTATTTTTTTCGTTAACATCTTATCACGAGTTTACTGGTGTAAAATATCCAGCGGTTCTATAAGAGATTAGGATCATATCAATTTAAAAATATTAACTTATAGGTGTAGTTCCCAATTACCCTTATATATCAGGATTCATTTTACCATTTATTAGATGTAGGATTTACTCTTCAACACTAGCCCTCACGTGGTATGTGGCTTACTCTTATAATGTGCCTTTATACACCCATCATCAACAACTGAGATAAAATTGTAATTTTTCTTCTGTGCTCGTGTAAGGGGACATATAACTACAAGACGAGCTGTGTTTCCTATTCTCGAGTTTTTTTTTTTTTTTTGCTGAGTACTTTCCTATTCTCGAGTTAATAGTTGATACGAGTCATATTTTCTCTTCCATACTCTATGAATTGCCATGATCCGAGTTGCTTTGTTCCGATCTCATGTTTAAATTGATCATGAGTTTCACACTTGAGTTTGGCGATATGTGAGTTCAAACTGTTACTAGCCCTGATACCATATAAAGTATCAATGGAGCCTATAAGAAATTGGATTAGATCCATGTAAAAGCTGAGAAAATCTTTGATAGCTATATCTTATAATGACATAATGGGAAAGAACTAATAAAAACATTATAATTAGTAATATTATGCCAATTAATTAAAAAATTCATTCATCACAATTTAATTATCATTTTCTCATATCACAAGTTATAATAGAATAGCATAAGCATTCTTCGAGACTTCCCTGGTAATATACCGCTCTTCTTCTTCAAAGTGTTGTTTATGGTAGGATAACAAACAATCACTATGGAAAAGTATGACTGTTTGGCTGTCCCTTTCCCTTGACATGACACGTGTGTTTAATGGATTTTTCAAAACCGACCTATTTTTACTGATATCACCGGGTTCTTTGTACAAAAGGGTTCAAACGAATAACCGGATCGGTTAGGAGTCCGATTCTAGTTAAACCGGTCCGATCAGAGTCTTAAAACTATGTTCATGGAAATGAAATAAACAGGAAACAAAATAGATTGAGAAAATGAAAAGATGTAAAATAGAATTAAATGAGGAATGAAAATATTTTTGTTTAGTTGGTGGAAATAAAAGTAATATGTAATAAAGCATGTAAGGATAAAAATATGAAATTTTCTCTAATATATATTAAAAATATATTAAAAAATTGAAACCAGCCTCTGAGTCCTCGAAACCTTGAACCAGCCGAACCAAGAGAAGAAAACAGAGCCCACGGAGCAACCCAATCGAACCACTAAACCCACTCAAGCCCACAGTTCCCTAAACCTCCCTGGGCAAACGGCCCCCAACCAAGTGCAGGTGTTGGTTGCCCCTGGAGACTCGGGGAGCCGTGTACTCGAGGAGCCCGAGCTCACGAAGGGAGACACAAGAAGGTTCAAGGAGGTTTGGGTGACACAACAAAGGTTTGGGTAGGTGGTCGTTGTATAATAAATTATATTTAATAATAATAATAATAATAATAACAATAATAATAATAAAAGAGAAAATATGGCAACGGTAAGTTGACAACACGAACCTTTTAATTGCCAACGGTAAAAGAAGATTTGGAGGGAAATCGAAATTAAAGAAACACGATCTTTCAATCGTGATCATTCAAATAATTATGTGTATTCAATTGTAATTTTTCAACTTTTATATATATGACCAAAAAAACCTTATATATATATATGTGTGTGGTTTATATGAGATGAGAAGTGACAGAGATTGATTCACATATATACACACTTTCATTTTCTCTCTTTTCTCATATATTCTTCTATATTTTTTATGTATTTCTTTATCTAAAAATCGGTCGGTTTTGAGTTGGTTGGAGGGAGAAATTGAACGCGGAGCCGGAGGAAGAAAAGAAATGTGTCAGAGATTATTAGGGTTATTAGGAATTATGTGAAATACCTCTTTTACCCTTTGCAATAAGGTTAATGGACTTTTTCGTCCAATCTTTGATGTCCACTTTTATTGAAATTTATCTCTAATTTCTTAAAAATTAATGTGCATTAATTGCAAAAATCCAATTTGACTCATTGAAATCCAGTTGAACCTATAAAATCATGAACACTTACCATAACCGGTTCAATATCCAATCTAGTTTTAAAAAGTATACCCACAAATCAAACATACAATTAGGGTATGTTTGGATGGGGGTGAATGAAGGGGAAAGGAGGAGAAAGGAGGGGAAAGGAGGAGAAATATTTATCTTATTTGGATTTATTATAATAAGGGAAAAGGAGGGGAAAAATTAACCTTGTATGCATATAATTTATTAATTAATAGACAAAAATATCATTCTCTTGATATTAAACTTGACTACGACTTTTTTATTGTATTCACTTCTTCAATGTGGATGATTCAATAAACAGAAGGAAATAATTACAAGATGTAATTCAATCATATAATTAAAAGAGAGAATACTCTATATGATTATAAAATAAGGTATCATACCTCAGATTGGTGCGGAAGGTGTTCTTCGAGAGTTGAGAGAAGAGAGACGACAGCCCATTTCTAATTTTACATGAAAGAAAAGTGAGATTATGGTTTTTCTATTGATTTTGAAAATGGGTAATTCGGTAATTTTATTTTACATGAATTTTTAATATATGTTTCACCCGGGATGAAAAAAAGTGGGTTCTGGAAAGGAATGGGAGTGAATAATTCTCCTTCATTCCCCTTCCCCTCCAATAAATAGAACTACCAAAATAAGGAAAAAAATTTCCATACATTCCCTTTCCCCTCCGTTCACCCTCTATTCACCTCATCCAAACACAGGGTTAATGTTTTTGTCAATAACTAGATTCTCATACTTTTAGACTTCTTATTCACCTGCATTTCCCTTATCAGATAATGGCGGCCTTCCTTGAAACACAGTGATAACTCTAGGAAAAATATAGTTATTAAATCACTTATGAATAGTAAATGTTTGTGAAATCTCGTTTTGAAGTCAATTTTACATTTATTTTAAGTAGAATGCTCATTGGTCTCCCTTTTGATATTATCTTGTTCCCAAGGGTGTTTTTGATGTTAAGCACTGAGTCGGGATTATTTTCCAGGTTACTTGTTAATCGGGACCCGAGAAGATAAGGAGAAAATCAAGAATTACATGCTGTCAGTAATGTCATAACACTGTATCATAACAAATTAGAACATATTGCATTCTATTCTACTCTGTTCCACATTGTCGCAACATGGTGTCATGACACTCGCCCAGAATCTATTGGACACAAGAATATCAAGTTTCCCTGATTTGTGGGATATCAAGATTATGCTGAATGATGAAGAATCGTCTAAGATACTTGAAGATATTTGCAAGAAAATATGAATATTTTTCCTTCTGTTATTAGAGATAATTTTTTGAGAGATTTTTTTGAATCGAGATTTGGATAGAATATTATCTCGAGAGATATTAGGAAAGAAAAATATCTCTATTTAAAGAGTAGAAAATTAAAGTGAAAGAATCTTTTCATCCTTGGTTGAGTACAATTGAGAGTAGAGGAAGAAATTATTGTTGAACGCAAGAAGGAAGATCAAGACTCTGAAGATCCGATTCGAGTGGAGACGATGAATTAGTTTGCATCATTTGTTTCTTCCTTTCTTTATTATTATTCGAATGATGTCTTCTCTATTCTTGATGTTATTTGACTTTATTTTTATCATGAACTAAGCATTATATCCTAAGGTGACCAATGAAACCTAGTTGTTTATTTTAATTTCGTATTTATCTTAATTATGTTTGTTGATTAATTATGTTACTTATATTATTACCATTTTTAATGCGACTTAATTGCCTGATCAACAATTAGGTTGAAGTGGAAATCTAATTGAACTTGAGAGAGGAATATTAGATTAAGCCAGGTAAAATATAACTTAGGTTAATTCGTGTCGAGAAACAAAATTATTCGTGAGAGGGATAGAGATATACCCGATTACCCTAGGTAACCTATTAGGGTTGGAACTTAAAGGGCTTTCACGTGATTAACCACCTAGAGATAGAGTAGGCTAGCATGATCTTGAGAGTATGGTCTTACTATAAGTGAGAGCTGCGTAAGGCAAGAATCGAACCCTAGGTTAGTAACACTAATTAATTGGTGGCATAAGTAGAGATAGATTGGAATTAGAATAACAACTAGGAGAAGTTGCGATCCTTAAGTTTTCATAATCCGAATTCTCGTTATTTGATTTCTTTGTTGATTTCTTCGATTTAATTGACTTCACTCTCGATTGTTTGAATAAGGGTAATTGTTCTAAATTTAATAATTAGTCGGATTTTGAAATTAGGTCTCTGTGGGTACGATACTCGATCTCATCACTTTATTACTTGTTTTGACACATGCACTTGCATGTTTCGATTCTAAAATCGCAAATAAGTTTTTGGCGCCGTTGCCGGGGACCTATTTTTCAAAATTTCAATTGATATTAATACCAAGCGAATTTTTCTTAGTTCATTCTTTTTAATTTTGTTTTAATCTTTGTCCTTCGGGTACTATTTGTTATATGCGCTGAGCTGGTGGTAGAGGTCTTGTCCCTTATAGCCCATATATCAAAAGGACCTTTCATCAACGTTTAAGGGAACAAAGGCAAGCATGCATCAGACAAGCTGATATGAAGGAGGGCTGAGGAGAACAACCTCCTCTCGCTCAAGGAGAAGTCTTGGCATAGGAGCCAGAAGCTAATCAGAGGCCTCAACCACGAACCTTGTGGGATTGTGCTCAACCGCAAGTGATGAATCTACCTAGCATAGTGAGGCCGCCCATTCCAGCAAACAATTTCGAAATCAAGCTAGCCATCATCCAAATGTTGCAGACATCGGCTTCTTTTGGGGGAATGCCAAACGAAGATCCCCATGATCATCTTGGTAAATTTCTGGATATCTGTGAAACTTTTCGATTCAACGGAGTCCCTGCTGAAGCTGTCAAAATGCGACTCTTTCCCTTTTCACTGAGGGACAAAGCGAAGGCTTAGTTAAACTCTCTTCCATCGGGCTCTTTGAGCACCTGGGAGATGGTGGCTCAGAAGTTTCTCAGCAAATACTTCCCACCAAACAAGACTATGAGGCTGAGAAACGATATCACATCATTTAGGCAGCATGCTACAGAAAATCTTTATGATGCATGGGAGCCATTTAAGGAGTTATTGCGAGCATGTCCTCATCATGAAATTCCTCAATGGCTACTACTTCAAATTTTTTATAATGGTCTTGCAGATACTCTTCGAACCACTATTGATGCAGCAGCAGGAGGATCCATCATGGGAAAAATCTGAGACTGAGGGTTACGAGCTGCTAGAAGAAATGGCCAATAATAATTACCAGTGGCCAGTTGAAAGAGTCTCAACGGGGAGAGGATCAGCAGGAATCCATTTAGTTGATGCAATCGTGGTGTTGACGGCAAAAATTGATGCTTTGTCAAGAGATGTAGCTTCGCTCAAGGTGCAAGGAGCAGGTTCCGGCTACACTCAAGAAGGAGATGTTTATGCTGACCACTGTGAAGAGCTTCAGGAATCGGTGAACCTTGTAGGGGGAAATTCAAGGAACAATCCTTATTCGAATACCTACAACCCGGGTTGGCGCAATCATCCGAACTTCTCTTACGCCAACTCCAAGCCGAGTCCACCACTCGGATTCCAAGCTCAACACAAATCTAACCCTCCTCCTCCTTCTGACAAAATATCTAAATTGGAGGAAGCTTTGCTTAATCTTACTAACACCTCTACTTACAGGAACTTGGAGGTGCAAGTCGGGCAATTGGCACAAGTTTTGAATAACCGCCCTCAAGGCACACTGCCAAGTGACATGGAGGTGAACCCAAGAGGGAGAGGAGGAGAGCAAGTAATGGCCATCACGCTCAAAAACGGGCATGAAATCGGGAAAGGAGTGGAGCAAGATGCAGAACCAGAGCATGTCGCGACACATGTCGTGACACAGGATGGTAACAACCGCCCTGCAACTATTGAGTCATCCTATGAAACACGGAAACATGCAGAGGAAAGCTTAGAGAATGCCGAGACGGTTGATACACCAGCTACCAAGGAAAAGTCATATCCTCCGCTCCCATTCCCACAAAGGGCACAACGGTTCAAGGATGATAAGCAATTTAAAAAATTTCTTGATGTTTTTAAAAAATTACATATTAACATCCCTTTTACAGAAGCATTGGAGCAAATGCCAAAGTACGCAAATTTCATGAAGGATATATTATCCAAGAAGCGTAAGTTAGGCAACCACGAAATGGTAACCCTTACTGAGGAGTGTAGTGCCATTGTTCAGCGTAAGTTACCTCCCAACTTGAAGGACCCAGGTAGCTTCACTATTCCTTGTTCTATTGGAACTCAGTTTACTGGTAAGGCTTTGTGCGATCTAGG
>JAOYND010063769.1:0-11297 GCA_025802135.1 Lagerstroemia fauriei | reverse complement strand
AAATCAATTATTAAGGTTGTGGTTATTCGGGTCCCGAAGAGTATATTAATTACGGAAATAATAAAATTAAATTCACTGTAATAAAATGAGAACTACTATTTTAAATATCTTTGCCCATTAATAAGCTAAATAATATAAACATGAACCATACCAAGGTTCATGTTGAAAACCAAGGTAATCATTTTTATTATCAATATTCCAAATATAAGATAAATTATTAAATATATTATTACATCAATATATTTTAGATTTATCTGACTTTTCGAGTCTGGACGTAAATTTCTCATGTTGTTTTTTCTGTACCTTAAAACGCATCCCAAATTTATGTTAGATCTAAAAAGACAATTTTTCTTGATGAAATCAGATCATTTTTTCGATTTTTCAATTTTTCAGTTTTTAATTGACCTGACCCAACTATTACAATCGGGTATTCAAAAAGTAATTCCAAGTAAAAAAAGTTGATGCCCTTGAAGGGGTAGCCTGGTGGTTAGGCATAGACCGGAGGTCTTAGGTTCAAACCCCACAAGGGGCAATTTTCCTCAAGGGTGGGGGTTTATACCCTCAAACCCGTCAGGTTTCGCCTGGTTTACCTAAGATACGTGGTTTGCGGGCTATTGTGTGTCTCCTGAGAAAGGCTTTTGGGTCCGCCCCCCCTAGTGGCCCCTTTCCCCCTAGTCGGGCTGCCCGACTATCTCGGTCATAAAAAAAAAAGTAAAAAAAGTTGATAGTTCATAAAAAAAAATGTTAAAATAGTTTATAAATACTGGTTGAATAAACTCATAACTTTAGGAGAAATTTTGGTTTTTCATGGCCTTTATAATGATATAAAATTTATTTCTTTTTTAGTTAAAAAAATTAAGGGTTAATTTCCTAGAAGGCCTAAACTTAATTGAAATTGCCACTTTTGGCACGAACGTTTCGGCGTGACCTAGAAGGTCACAAAATTTAAGACGTTTATCCCGTTTGGTACGCCCCATGAGAAATAATGTTTTTATTCGACGTGGCACGTTAAATTGCGTACTTGGCAAACGATTGCTAGTGTGGGCACGCCACATGGATGAGGGGATGCCCGGTAAGCTGAAATATCATTTTTGCCCCTCAATTATTGTTTCACAGTTCGAAAATTGAAGGGCATGGTCGTAATTTCGATTTGCCAAACATATCCTCAAATCAGACCTTCAATCGACAATTTAGGGTTCCTACAATGCCCTAATTGTGCAACGCACATCTATGCAAACTGGAAAAAGAATCATCCAAGTCTTGCACTGAAGAACCTATTTTGGAGGGCAATCAAAAGCACAACAAAAGCTGATTTCATGGAGGGCATGAATCAAATGAAGGTAATATCTGTCAAGACCCATGATAATTTCATGGTCATAGAGGTTGAGAAATTATGTAGGTTCAAGATCAGTATTACGACCATGCCCTTCAATTTTCGAACTTTGAAACAACAATTGAGGGGCAAAAATGATATTTTCAACTGACTGGGCATCTCCTCGTCCATGTGGCATGCCCATGCCAGCAACCGTTTGCCAACTAAGCAATTTAACATGTCATGTTGGATAAAAACGCTATTTTTCACGTGGAGTGCCAAACGGAGACAAACGGCTTAAAGTTTGTGCTTTTCTAGGTCACGCTGAAAAGTTCGTGTTAAAAGTAGCAATTTCACTTAAGTTCAGGCCTTTCTAGGCAATTAACCCAAAAATCAATTTCACTTTTGGTTGATGATAAATCAATAGTAAATAACTGATTATGAATTTTTGAATCAGACTTTATAGTAAAAAGAATCAGATTAAATTAGTTACTATCTAAAATTTACTTAATATTTTCATATTGAATTAATTTCTTGAAAAATCATAAACTATTATCGAATTTTCTATTCTACCACAAATTATTCTTTTGCTTGGAAAATCAAGGACTATACTCTATTTTTCCCATCTACTCGATGTCAAGTTTGACTGTTAATTGCTGCTGTGTGATGTTAATTCTGTTGACAGAACAAATGGCATCAAACGTTACATATGATGTAGCATCTATCTTTACTTGAAAAATCACGAATTATGTTGAATTCTTTATTCTACTATGAACTATTTTTTACCGTAAAAATCATGAACTATGCTTTAGTTTACCCTATCTACCACGGTGTTGATTGAAAGAAAGAAAACGACTATTCTTTACATCTTGTCATGCTCTTTTATATTTTCTTCTCAAAATAATATTAATCTAACACAAAGAAGACATACAAAATCAGCTTATATATTCTATTGTATCATATGTTCTGCAGAAAATGATATAAGATATCTGTGTATGCCGGGACGGATCCAGAAATCTTGCTCAAGGTGACACTCTATAGGAGTGTGATATGAAGAATCTATGGGGTGAACTATGTATATTTCAGTAAAAATTGGATAAAATCAAGTAAAATTTGTATAGAATCTCATGGAATTTCACGAGTTTAGGGGAGAGATCGCCCCGCGTCCCGCAAAATCCATCCCTATGTGTATGTTCCTTACAATATGGGGAGATCATATCATAATCAAAATGGCCATGTTTCTATAATTTGATGATACCAAATTACCATCAAAATGACCATATTCATGTTTATGTATATAGTACGAATTGTTTCATAAGGCATCTGTGTAACAAAATAAAAAGGATAAAAATAATATAGATAATATAATATACGTATTTTCCATGAAATCACTTACCCTGACATAGGTCTTTCTTGTTTTAGTACTGATAGTAACTCCATATCAACCATTACTTGTGCCCTTCCTTTACGTAAGATTTCCTCATAACTTTGATTACCACTTGAACTACATTGAGATGGTCCTTGCTTCTCCCTTGAAATCTATTGTAAAACACAAAGCTTATATGTCCATTGACATACACCAGTATACATTGTTGGGAATAGTGCCCTTAATCCAATCACATGTGAAGTAAGTGGAGCAATCTTTATTCGTAAAATATAAATGAGACATTTATTATTCATTATATGCTGCTTATTTTATATTGAGTATGATGAAACCCATAAATTGAGGTTGATTTTAGAGTTATGATGAGATCATACCAGTGAGACCTAAAATCTCATAAACCTTAATTTAAAAATATTCCTAATCATAGGATCACTGAGTAGGGGATCAGTGACCCGGTAAGACAAGTATACTCATTACATGCTCTAAAGTAGAGGGTAGCTGATCTTATAGTTACTTGTGAAGAGTCACTAATGTAAGAGTATAGGTGCTCATTATGGAATGAGTTCACCAAACTGACTTGATAGAGGATGGCTTAATGGATTCTGAAATAAATGTTAATAGACTAATCCTTAGGTGATAGTAAGTGTAAGTAATCCTTAGACTTGAGATTACCATGGTACCTTATAAGTGTTAAATTGCGGTTTCGGTCTATTCCTTAACATGACTCTCTGAGATGTGTGTAGGGTATTCTGAATCCAATGAGACTCCTATGAAGGTGGTGAGTAATCAATAAGAGATCAGTTACTCCTTATAGTTGGAGAGAATGTCCTATGTGTTATAGTTAGTATTGACTCAGGAAGTCTCTAGCCAGAGTAGGATGAAAATTGGAAAAGTGTTTCCAATGTTTCATAATTGAGTCAATTACTTGAGAATTGGAAACATATGGATCAATATTGAGGTTTGACGTTTTATCCATACCCTAACTTATTCAGGACATTGTATAACTGAAGGATTTAATTATACGGTAACTAATCACCGAAGGTTATTCTATCCTTAGATTAAAATTCTCACATCCAAGTAGTCATGACACGTTGTTAGACATCAATCTTGACTTGTGGGTCTATCCAATTAAGAGTTAATCAAATTATCTATTATTAAAGAGTTTAATGAGATTAATTAAAATATAATAATTGGACCTACTGCCGGCTTAGTGTGGAACCCAATAGGTCACACACAATACATATTTTTCTCGTAACTAAAATTTAATAGATTTAAATTTTGGATCGGGCAATTGAAATTTTCGCTTGCACGAATTAGTCCATAATGGTCACACACCTTATTTGATAAGGTTATTATGGAACTAAATATTCGATTGGATTTATAGAAATCCGATAAATAAACATTCTCGGTTAAACTTGTATGAAATTATCGAATTCGATTCGGTCAAATTTATGGAGGTATACGTGTACAAGACTTAACTTCATCATTAAGTTTTTTAATTAAGTTATTCGGCCATGAGCCGTTGTGAAGAGATGAATTTTTGAAAACCGTTTTGAAACTATAATGATGGGATTAAATTACCCATGCGTTTTTGAACGTGGGGTTTTGACTGAAGAATATAACTCCAATGCATGCGGTCATTGAGTTTTTGATCGGTCAAAGAGGAAAAATCAATTTTGGGAGGCAGAGAGTTTTGGTTTTCATCCTGCCCAACCAAAGATTGACTGACTGAGAGAAAAAGGTTATCGAGATAATACAGAAGTTCCGGTGTGACCAATTTTGAGAAATTGTTTCTCAATATTTACGGGGAGCCTGGTGTGGATACCGTGGAGGGCGTGCACGCGTGCGTCTAGTCGAATGATCGGAGTTTCCAGTTCGTGGAGGCAGTTTCAAACAACGTCAACCCGAGGA
Organism: Lagerstroemia fauriei; assembly: GCA_025802135.1. Classification (NCBI taxonomy): domain Eukaryota; kingdom Viridiplantae; phylum Streptophyta; class Magnoliopsida; order Myrtales; family Lythraceae; genus Lagerstroemia; species Lagerstroemia fauriei. Next base: position 6,690 of record JAOYND010063769.1, on the reverse strand, counting down.
ATACAACACAAGGACCGAGTCAGAGTCATTGTAGGTATAATTCTAAACACCCTCATCAGCTATAATTTCAAATTACCTCGAAGTGACCGCTGGGATTGGGAATAAAAATTTTTGAAAATTTAGCTTTCGCTGCGCCATGATTCCCAACATACACGCCATGGGTATTTGTTGTTTGTGTTCTATTAACAGCATTTCATAAAGAAAATACAAAAGCGCGTGACAAGATTTAAAGAATAATTTTTTTTTTTCATTCAATTGACACAATGGTATATAGAGAGAAAATATAGCATAATTTGTGATTTTCTTATGAAAAAATTCTTGGTAAAATAGAGAATTTTATGACATATCATGATTTTTCAAGTATTAACACCTTTCACATTTAAGCTCTTATACAGGTTTTTAAAGCTAAACTTAAGCACGGGAACAAACATCCAACGATGGACTTAACGGAGTGCGGAGGTGGAGAAAGTCTTGTATCATGTTTGTATTGATCAATTACATCATAAATCGATGAGAATTAACAACATTAATAGATTTATAAGAGAAAATTCATAAGGTAAAATATAAATTTAAATATATTTTTTTTAAAATTCCTAAAAAACTAAATAAAAAACTGAAAGACCTTAAAAAATCGTAAAAAATCCCAATATAAATTAGGGAGATGGGAAAAAGAATGTCGAGCATTATATAAAAGGAATTCTTTTGGAATTTTAAGGGTTTATTAAAATTTTTATTTATGATTTAAATTTATATTTTACTACATGGATCCTCTCTCGTAAATCGGCTAATGTGACTAGTTGTTATTGACTTATAAGACTATTAAGCAATGCTAATGTTCTAGCGAAGGTGAGCGCTCCCATTAAATTTAGAAAAAAAATCAGTAAAATTTTATACAAACTTATTGTTATTATCATTATCTAATTTACTAAATTATTGTATTCCATTCCAATTAGAATCCATCCTTTAACCAATGAATTTAATAAAATTCAAATAAAGCAACTGTGTATGTTCTCCGCATGCAAAAATGAATTTAATAAAATTCTTCAAAATTAGTCTCCTAAGGTACCCATTTTACTGTACGATTGCGGGGCCTAGCTGGATAGTATCATATTCAAATTTGTCCAAGCTGGTCCCTAAAAAGAAATGGTCCCCCTGTTGGACGGAATCGACTCTTGTTTACGAGGGCGAGATCACTTTCTCATCTAATGACGGAAATGTTTATTAGGCTAGGCCTACAAGGCATGGGCAGCACACTGCAAAATTCATGTAGAGTAGTAGTACACTGTTAATTAATTGCAAATTAACTTTGATAAAGCTAGTAGTGATAATTTGCATCGTGTTATGTTTAAACAAGTCGTGTTTAAATTGGTTCGGATCAGATTAGAAACCCTCTTGACCTAGATATGACACATTTAATATGACATACCTAAGCGGACTGTGTCTTAATGAGGTTAACCCGCCCAATCCTTTTAAATTTTCTGTTTAAATATTCATGCGTGTTGGGATATCTTGGAATAATCTGAAACTCGAAAACCAGAAGACCTGAATAACGAGTTGGAGATCAGATTCAAGATACGAGATATGTGCAAACAACAATCAATGGTTGAGATTGTGGTTGGAAGCACTGAGTATCCTGGACATAATTTTGGTAGATATTTGAGAGATTTTGTGGATATTGTTCTTCGTTTGAATATGATATCATGTATCTCGTAATCTATTTGATTTAGAAAATATATGTAGATAATATTTTTTAGGATATCAAATAGGGTATGGTCTTGTGTCTATAAATAGGATCTTGTATGAGTTGTGAAGGTGTGTCTCGGTGCCGTGAAGTCCCAAGGGCCTTGGGGCCCGAGTGAGAGAGTTTGGGTTTGGGATTGGTAGTATCCCGGAAGACTATAATTTCCTGGTTTGATCTAGTGGAATCTCCTGCTTTTTCCGTTGTTATTTCCCTCTGAGTTAAGGGTTTTTTCACGTATATCTGGTATTCATGTTTCTCCTCTTACTTCTCAGTTCTTTCTGCTACAGTCGCACTCAAAATTCCGACATCAAGAATCAGACGTCAAACCCAACAATGCAATTATACTCTTAGAACATACGATGCGAAACCAAGATAGTCATATTTATATATGACTTAAATAACATAAGTGCCATTAACTAAAATTTAACATTGTATGGAGTCATCAGACATAACTTTATATAATAATAAAATATGTAATATACGATATTTCATGAAGAGTTATTATTGTTAATAATTATTATACCAATAAATTTTGAATGAGGTAAAATATTTATATGAGATAAATAAAACATATATAATTGGTAAATGTGTTATCTTGTATAATACTGTTACATAGGTGGGACATTATTAAACACATTTATTTATCGTGTATAAACATACATAATCAAGCAAGGAAAATAATAATAATAAAAAGAGTAAAACCACGCTCTTTTAATAGTTTTTGGTTGAAACATGTTTGACATGAAATACGTTTAATCTCAATCCAAACTCGTTTAACTTCATATCATGTTATGTCATGTCATAAATCAGCAGTCTTAGCTAAGGAAGCATAACTTTAGTATATCACTTCCATTGGAAATTTGCAATTTTTTTTTTCAATATAATTTCCCATTCGAGTACTCTCCACACTTTCACTTTGATGTTGCACTTTGCACGTGATATCTATTCTAGTCTCATCTTTTTCCCTTCCCACCTATTGCTTTTCTTTTGTTTTTTCCCCTCTATTGTCATAGAAATTACTAACATAGAAAATTTCAGAAGTGAGAATAAAATCCTAGTCAAATTGGTGCTTAATCGAATATGAATGTCATTGCACTAAAACCCTCATTTTTCATAATCATGTTTTTTTCAAGGGATTTTTAAATTCCACAAGACTTATAAGAATTTTAGCCATGTCCACCCTAAAAATTTAATGTGAAAGTCACTAGTGTCTAGCCTTACTTTATTGCGAGGATTTTCTTTCCACTGTTCCAATGTGATACCGATATTCACTTGACGATATAACTTATACTTGTCATGTTTCCTAGAATATTTGTTCTTAACAATTAATCATAGACCGGACATTATTCGTCGGTATTCGGTCGATGTGGACAACCGTTTACAAGTCATACTTTTTTCCCATAATTGAATTTAATAAAATGTGGAGCGACACGTTAATTTATTCTGATACCATATCGTAGCTTCTTTACGAATTATGTATTGGTATTTTGTCATCAGCCCACTGAAATCTACTATATCGGCATTGTAACCTTTGGGTCGAAAAAGAGGAGAAGAGATAAAATGGACGGTAGCTTAGTCAATGCCTTTTTGACTTTCTACATCTACCTTTTATGTTTTTCCATTCCAAATTTCTCAAACCACCATTTTTAAGCCCTTAATGAATTTAATTTTTATTTTCGACGAGACAACACCATACTTTATTTTCCTAATTTTATCATCATTTAAAAATGGGAACGTGATAAAATATTCGAGAAAATAAGAAAATTACATGATCAAAAGATACGAAAATCCTCTAGGTTGATAAGAAGGAAAATACATGTTAGCAAACACTTCAAATGAGCAAAGAACATGTTAGGATTTGGATCATATGAGCAACGAAATAGAGGGAAAGAAAGAAGAAGTTGCACACATGATCTATGTGGTTCGGGACAATGGTGCAGTGTTGTCCTTACATCGACAATCAAAGGGAGTCTCGATGGTATCTTCATTATTGAGCAACAATTGATTGGGTATAACATAGAGAACAGTAGGCATGTAGTCCAATTCTCAAAAGCACACAACCTAATACAGAAGATGAAAACCCATAAACACAATGCTCCCAACATCCATTGAGCGCACCAATAATCGAGATCCTGAGAAAAATAAGAAAACAAAATTGGGTTCAACGACCTTCAAAATTTAAAACACATCTAATAGAACATTTGCAGGTGACCTGCAATAATCGAGATCCCAAGCCCAACCATTTGCCCAACTACACGACCCCTGGGAAGGAAGGGGATACTTATAAAAAGAGCTCATGGTTTGTCGCATGATAGTGTTTGTATGGATGATATGCTCGTAACTTACGTGCGGTAGATGTAAGATATCCGCCCGAGCTTACAAAAGTAGATGGTCCGTTTCTACCTAAAAGTCTAAACTGTTAAGTAGTAATACCTAATTCTTTATAGAGTTTCATTTCTAAGCACGTACCTACGTGGTACTATGCTGGGTTTTATTTGCTTTTCACTCTTAAAAAGAGACGCTCAAGTTCGACCTGTCGTTTGCCATAATTTTCTTAACAAAGTGGCATCATAAGCTGGAGAAACTCTTGTATATATGCAATGTGCATATTACGTGATAGTCCTGACATCTTAGGGTTTTTTTTTTCTTTTAGATTTTATTAAAGTTTTTTAAAAATAACTAAAATCTTATTGGCTCGTGACACCATGTTACTTGGTATACCATTTACACACTAGACCCTCTTCTTATGCTGAGCATGCAATAGCACCTCGCTTGCTTCTCCACCATTCAAACTCGAGCCAAGTCGAGTGGATTAATTGCAAAATAAGATCAAATAGCTTGATACTGTGAACAATGTCGATGACTCTTAAATTTCAGTTATATTTTTAATGTCCGAGTTGCCCGGTGTTAAAATAATTTCACAGATTTTCTCTAGTTGTGTTCGTGTTGACAAGCAATTTGAAATCTCATTTTTTTTCAGAGCTGGTTCGAGTCAAGTAGCAATGGTTCGAAAGGCTTCTTATGATAAAGGCTTGGAAAGAGGTGCAAGTTCAAGAAAGTTTTGTATGTAACGGTGTCACCATGTGATAAAACTAATAAAATTAAGCCATTTTGAGGGTTGTTCTTTTCCTTTTAAATTTGATAAAAAAATTTCAAAAAATTAAATTATTTTATTAGTTGGTGTCACGTAGTAACAATAGTACACATAAAACTCTCTGCAAGTTTGGCATTTTTTACCGTTTTATTTCACTAATGCGAAGCATGAAATAGAATACCGTCAGAAATTTTATTTCATTAGAGTTGTATTTTTCCTTTTAAATTTTATAAAAAATTTTAAAATTTAACTTAATTTTATTGGTTGGTGTCACGTGCTAACACCATTACACACAAGACTCTCTCTGTAAGTTCCGCATTTTGCCTTTTTATTTCATTAATGCGAAGCATGAAAATATAATAATGTCGGACATTTTTAACAATTGGACTTACATGCACACAAAATGCTTTCAAACTTTCTGAGAAAATGTTGTTTGTACAATAATATGAGTAAATGGTCCAAATAACCGTGAAACGAACTAATTTCACTTCTTACAACTGCAATTTTTTGTATATAAAATGGTCAGCAATTTGTCACTGTTTCTCACTATCTACTGTATGTTATGTTTTCCTTTTTTTTTAAACGTCCTCTCCATTGACAGTAATTATATTGAGTTAAAATGTCTATTTTGCCCATATTATATTTCCTTAAAAAATAACCAGTAAGTACTAAGAGACCCCTAAATCGGGAAAAAGCGTCATATGTGTAATGGGTATATTATATGATAGTGCTAATGTAGTGTTACAGACTAATAAAATTAAGTCATTTTAAGAATTTTTAATAAAATCCTAAAAATAAAAAAATAACCCTAGAAATAATTGAATTATATTAATTTATGACATCATATTAGCACTGTCACGTAGTATATTCTTTACATACAAGAATTTCTCCTAAACTGGGACCCGACTGTTATAAAAATAGAGTCATCCAAACCGATGACTCTTACCCTAATAAGAAGATCCCTAAACCGGGTTGGCAGCACATGGAATGTACATAGCAGCTTAACATTGGATTAGGATTTATAATTTTATATTAGAAATTGATAGCAGAGAGGCTGCCCTATGCGCATGATTTATTCATTTATTTATTCCTTAGTTGATCCATCCCTATCCGGTATACATAAACTCGTATTTTTTTTTTACAATTAGAAAGAAGCGAAACGATACTAGTAATTTGGACATTCCCGCTATATAATATTCGTACTTTCGTGTTCAAGCATGAACATATCAGACAAACTGAACACGGGCACGAACACTGTTCTTTTCAATGTAGTACTAGTAAATGCCGAGTATAATTCAATAAGTCGATATTTGTCAAGATCCAAACTCAAAAGTTCATTCTAGCATTTATGCTCAGAGGGAGATTCGAACATACTATTTTGATCTCATCAAAATCGAATGTAAGTGGTTTTTGGATAACTAAACTACTCTCCGTGGTGGCAATAAGCTAGTATATTTTGTTAGTGGAAAAAGTGAGAGTGGCTACCTATAGAGGTGTAAGTAAAAAATCGAATAACCGACCAAGACCAATCCAAAAAAAAAAAAAGATTTTTTGGGCCCAACTAAAAATCGGGTGGTTTTTTTTACGAAAAGGAAAACCAGCGCGAAAAATTTGTGCCCAGATCAAAAAACTGACGGGCCCGGACCTCCACGATTTTAAATATATTAAGTATATATGTTTTATTTTAGAGTATTTATATTGTAAGTATAATTAATTTATAGTGTACTAGAGTAAAAAATAAAATAATCTTGTCCAAATAAATATTATAGAACATATATTTGATGTAAAAGTTTCATTAAATTTATTAAGTTTTGAATTATTCATTTGAAATCCTAACCGCAACCTAATTATATTA
>JAOYND010063663.1:0-11298 GCA_025802135.1 Lagerstroemia fauriei | reverse complement strand
TTTGCTGAGTTTTATATCAGTTATTTCTGTTTTTCATAAAGTTTCACTTCTATTTATTTTCTTATTCTTGTTGCACTCTATCAATTATTGTGTGGTTGGGCTTAGTACTTTGTGTTCTAAGTTCGTGTTTGGTAGGCTTTGGTCCTCGTGGGAACGACACCCGCTCACCGGGTTTACTACCTGCGATCCGTCCTCTTGCGGGCTGGATAGCGAACAGGCGTCACATCCGCGAAATTCCTAGGATTCATGCTTATGCAAAGAGGGATTGAGGCCAATCCAGACAAGATACAAGCCATAGTTGCGATGTCCTTTCCTCGTAAAAAAAAAAAAAAGAAGTGCAGCAGCTCACTGGCCAGCTAGCATCTCTAAATCGCTTTCTATCCAAAGCAGGTGCCCAACGACCCATCTTTTACGTCAGCAAAGTCCTTCTCCCTACTAAGCAGTGGTACTTGGCCATTGAAAGACTGGCTTTCGCCGTGGTAGTTGCAGCTCGGAAGCTTAGGCCATACTTCCACGCGCACACCATCAAGGTGTTGACCAATCATCCACTAAAATAGGTCATTATACGGTTCTCCGCATCAAGCTATGCGGCCTCCATTTATCAGGTTACTATAACTGACTCCACACTTTACATGTAGGCACTACAACATCCTGAAGCGTCCGGCAGGTTAGTAAAATGGGCCATAGAACTCAGTGACTTCGACATTTATTATGAATCCAGGAAGGCAGTGGAAGTTCATGCCCTCGCCGGCTTCATTGTCGAAAATACATCTCCCCTTTGTTTGAAACCAATAGACATAGCCGATGCCGCTGAGGCACAGCCTTGTTGCTAACTGTGGACTGACGACTCTTCGACGAATGGCACAGTAGGTGCCGGATATGTCATACTACCACCATGCGAAGTTCCCATCATGTATAGCCCGATCCTCTCTTTTTCGGCCACTAATAATCAAGCCGAATATGAAGCATTAATCATGGGACACCTCATCACCAAAGGAGTGGGAGCCAAGATAATTGACGCCTATTATGATTCCACGCTGGTCGTTAAGCAAATCACCAGAGAGTATGCAATCCACGAAGAAAGACTAAAACTTTACAGATAAGGTGAAAGGACTCCTTCAGGACCTTGAGGTTAATGTTCAAAAGGTGCTCTGAAGCGACAATCGATATGCAGACATGCTTAGCAAGCGAGCCACTGCTGCAAAAACCAACGGGGTACATTTTTTGGAGCAACGGAGAGTCTTAGAAGCCTACATCCCCATTCCCCTTTTGGCGCTCAACAACGGCAAGTCTACATGGATGATGCCATTTCTACAATACCTCACAGCTAGCCGATTGCCTAATGACCCAATAGACGCAAAGCAAATCACCAGTTGCTCAACTTGGTACACGATGATAGACAGTACACTGTATCGGCGTGGAGTCTCCATGCCCCTTCTTCGTTATGTCGATGAAGATGAAGCCTCTTATGTGTTACGTGAAATCCATGAAGGCATCGCAAGTGCACAACAAGGTGCTAAAGCACTAACTAAAAAGGTAATCTGCCAAGGCTATTATTGGCCCACTGTCCATCAAGATGTTGTAGATCTGGTCTGAAAATGTCGGCCATGCCAGGAATTCACCAATGATCCACGGCGCCCGGCTGCAGCTCTCATCGCGATCAATACACCCTGGCCCTTTTCTCAATGGGGAATTGACATATTAGGTCCTTTTCCTCTCACTGTAGCTCAAAAGAAATTCATCTTCGTGGCTATCAACTAGTTCTCCAAATGGGTCAAAGCCGAAGCCAGTGCTACAATCACAGATCTCTCCTCCAAAAAGTTTGTTGAGCACAGCATTGTCTATTGGTTTGGCATCCCACAAGTGGTCATTTCAGACAATGGAACGTAGCTCACGAGAAAGGCTTTCAAGGACCTTTGTAATGTGCTGCACATCGACCACCGCTTCTCCTCGGTCGCTCATCCCCAAAAAAATGGCCAGGTCGAAGCTACTAACAAAATTATCCTCCATGGCCTTCGCACCCGCATCGCAGCACTGGGGGCAGCTGGTTGGACCAGTTAGACAACGTTATGTGGTCCTTTCTTACCATGCCTCGTGAAGCAATTGGTGAAACCCCATATTCTCTAGTCTATGGCATGAAAGCTGTACTCCCCATAGAAGTTGGCTTACCGACTATCCGTAGCGTTGCCAGTCGTGCAGACAATGATGAAGATAGGGCTTTGGAAATCGATCTCCTTGAAGAACGATGTTTACAGGTCCAAAGTACAATGGTGATGGCTAAGTTATATGCTGCTCGTTTCTACAACAGAAGGTCAAGCTCCGACACTTCATAATCGCAACCACATATTGCGGCAACACCAATTCAAAGAACAAGGTTGCCTCAACAAGTTAACCCCAAAGTTGGAATGACCTTACAAAGTCATTGTCAAGCCACATCCCAACGCTTACATTCTACAAGTCTCGGATGGCAAGGTGCTTGCGCGAACCTTCAACATTGAAGCGCTCAAAAAGTTCTACTACGAACGTCTTTCAAACTTACTACCGCCTCACATGTTTCGCTAGTTCAACTATGTACTTCGCCCCCGTTGCCTTCCTTTTGTCTATGACATCTCTCTCGCGTTTGTAATTTGTCTTTGTCCAACATCAGTGTCAACTCATTTCTTCTTGCAATATTATTACCTTATGCCTTATGGGATAATGTTTGGTATGACTTCTCTCTGCTGGAAGCCTTCGTCTCGATGCTCCGCGGAGATCTGACCCAGCCCAATGGTGGCATCCATTTGTATGTTGAGACGTATCCTCGCAGGCATTTTGGATGGAAGTATTCCTCGCTATTGAGCATTGTATCCCGGTCAGCTTGCTGGAAGCATCCTACGACTATCCACGAGACGCATCCCTACCTAGCGCCCCCCCAGACGGCATCCCTCCCACAGCAGAGACGTATCCTCGTGGGGTTACTTACATATAAGGATGCTCCCATAAGCCTACCCAAACACTCCACAAGCGAGCACCAGTTTTGCCATCACAACTAGACATGCACACAGCTACTCTTCTGGCTCCTTCCTCGTAAACTCAATGATCCACAAGAGTGGGGGGCACATATACATTATCTACAAATATTATGACGTACAATATGCATAGATGAAACATAGAGTAATGCTTGCAATCGAGTTTCGTTAACAATCAAATCTTGCTGAACAAAGTTAGAAGCGTCAAGTTGACTACACAACACAGTCAAGAACAAGCTACACAACACAATCAACAACAATGCCAACACCAACAAAGCAAAATGCTAAAACAAGCTAGCACCAACAAAACACTAAATCAAATCTGTGAAATCAGTAAAAGGCAAATACCATGATTGACAATTAAATATCATGGAAGATACTACTGCTTCTCTGGAAGTTGAGAATTCACCTCCTCCACAGCAGGCTCTGTAGCAGCATCAGTAGAACCAGGGGGAAGAATCGAAGGATCAGCAGGGGCAGTGGCCAACTCCACAGCTTTCCAAAGCTGTAGCAGCTCAAAACTTTTAAGATGGTCCACGGGAAAGTCAGGGGATAGGTTCTGAATGTCAACTCGAAGCTTGGACAGCATTGTGATCATTGCATCTTGACCCTGAGTGGACAGACACTACTGAAACTCCTCCAAGGACATGAACTCAATCACTGCCTTTGTTCTCGCCTTCGAAAAGGTAGCGTCAGCCTCTCGATCCTTCATACGTAGATCCTCCTCGGTCAAGGCAAGTACTTCTTTCAGCTGTCGCTCCCAATCAGCCTTCGCCTTTAGCAGATCACTCTCAGCAACCTCTAGTCGAGCCTTCAGGTCGTTAAACTCCATCTTCTCGGCTTACAACTGGACGCCCAACACTCTGCTATCCTCCAAACACGGGCTCCACTTCTGCCTCCAGGACTTCTCCTTCTTATTAACCTCTAGCAATTGCACTTTCAAGGCCATGACCTCATCGCCTTCAGAGGACCATACCTTGATTATCTTACAAAACGACAAAAACTCATGAAACGGGATAAATAGACACAATAAAATGGGTGAATGTTTAATTATACTTTCTTTAAGTGTGTCATGAAGAATTTCTGGTTCTTACCGAGGCCAGGTTCCGGAGGCACCTGTCAGCGTGCGCTTGGCGCGATCCCCCATCGAAACGCCTTGCTAACATGGTGGCGATCAATTCCATGAGCCTCTTTAGAATAGCAGGGTCAGCGAAACTACATCGCATAGATTTGGCAGCACTCCCAATTATTCCCAGAGCCTCATCTACCTGCTCACTCGTTTTCTCATTCCTCACTCTAGAGCTCACAGGCTGGTCAATATAATCCAGGGGACCTTTTCCCTTTTCACCACCCCTCTTTGCCCTAGGAAGCGCCTCTGAAAAGCTGTTATGGGTCCCCTCACTATCTGAGAGTTCTACCCCCATAGGGTTAGAGGATGGCAGAGATCGTACCTAAGACTATAATCTACATGACCTCCTCAGCGAGGATCTCGAAGAAGCAAGTAACGAAGCCACTTTCTTTTTCTTCCCTAGGGTTTGGGTTAGGGGATTCAATAGCATCACCTTCCAGGTCGTCAGACAACGGAGATGTACCCACCTTCTCGCTTGGGGAACTCTCTGGGCCTTTCTGATTGCAGTGAGCCTCCTCCAGCCTCGCTTGCAAGTTGCAAAACATTAGGGCGACCCTTGCGTTCGTGTACTGGAATCTGAAACGAAATGCACAAAATCAGAAATATATCGATGATGAAGCTCCCAGATCGGGAAGCATCACCTTGTGCTTAGGTTCTGGTTCGACACTATCTCTTCAAAACATAAAAATATGCCCTTCTTCGCCATCTCCTCTAAGGTAATCACTATCCTCATCTTGAGATCTAACAACGACTCCTTTGGATCCTTGTCCTTTCGAGAGGACAGGTTCCAAGACTACGATCGCTCTTCCTTATAAAGAAGAAGGATTTTTTCCCTTCCGAATTGGAAGCCATTTTCCCTTTCACTAGAACCCCCAAACCATAGGAGAACGGGGAGTGAAACATTGAAACTCGGCCTCATCATCCATATCATCGGTAGATGTACTGGAAGACCCTATGTGAGAAAAGCGACTCCTTCTCTTTATACCATAGAATCAAAGCGAACCAGGTGCCAGGAGGAGTTAGAGGAGAGTTGAGAGGGGGCTATGCCCAAATCCTCGCATAGGTCGATTACCTTTGGGAGGTAGTGGCCATCTCAGGCCGGCGACTAGTTGGTCACAAAATATTGCAATCTCACTAGCGTGGGGGGAAAGTGTGATTCCTTTGGTCCTGAAAACCTAGAACGAAGTGCATCCCCCAGTCCGACTAGCTCCAACGATTGGAAGAATTTCATGTGATGCAATCTATTACCGGGGATAAGGAGGATGAATGGGAGGCTTACACTTACCCGCAGGTCCCTTTGGTTTTACTGAAGCCATAGCAGTGAGTTGTCAAGAGATGTACGAGAGCTTCAAAGAGTCGAAAAGGAGAGTTGTGGCTGTCTAAATGAAGGGGATAAAAGATTCAAGGAAAAATGACAATGGATGACCGAGAGCGCCGATAATTCCTAAGAAGAGAGCTCAAGAGACGTACCGGTTTACGAAGAGGCAATCATTAACCGCTGGTAGAGACACGTAATGATGCCTGAGGAAGTAGTAACCTCACGCTTAGTGGGGGAGCAGAAAAATCATGCCATTGAAGGCAAAATGGAGTGGCGCTCAAATCGAAATATAAACCCTTTTTACCGCTTATCGGCGCTAAAGGGCTAGGGGACAAATGTTAGGCTTTGGGTCCATAGCCTAGAAGCCCAAGGTCGTACAACCCAGAATATTGGAAAAGCATCACTGGAGCTGGGCCGGTGGCACAAGAAGGGCAGACCCGATGGGCCATGGAGGAGGAAGATCCATCACTGAATGGAACATTAGAAGTTTGAATGGGACAGAGCAGTTGAAGGCCGAAGGATGAGAGACAGTTGCAACGGCTCTTGGACATGGATGTGGCATAGAAGATCTGGAGAGGTACGGGGGACCCCATTCCGAAATGGCCCTTGGCACAGGAAGGCAAGACCCGATGGCCATGGATGAGGAAGATTCATCACCATAGTTTTAAAAATTGAACCGGACCGGCCGGTCGGACAGGGAACCGGACACCAGTTCGATCCGGTTTCACTAATTGCTCCGTTTGCATCACGAATCGGATTGGATAGTGTGAACCAGCCAGTCTGACCAGGTTTTCACTAAAGCCACAAGAATCGGTCAAGAAACCGGTCAATTAAAATAATTTAAAAAAAGACAAAAGAAGTCGTAGAAAATAGAAAAAGGAAACCCTAATCTCTAAATGTGATTGGCAAAGAAAAGAACCACCGAACAAACTACGAAGGAAGCAAGCCCTCTGCTGCCACTGCTGCTTCGACTCAAGGGAGAGGAGGGATCTGCCCTGCTACATCGAGGGTCGCTGCCAGAACTGTTGCTGTTGTTGCTTCGAAGCCGCTGCCAGAACTGGTGCCACTGCTGTGTCGAGGCCGCCGCCAGAACTGCTGCCGCTGTTGCTTCCACTCGAGGGAAAGGAGGGATTTGCCACTGCCATCAAGGGTCGCTGCTGGAACTACTGTCGTTGCTGCTTCGAAGCCGCTGCTGCGTCGAGGCCGCAGTCGTACTTCGAGGGCGCTACTGGAATTGCTGCCGCTGCAACGTCCACTGTTGCCGCTGCAAGAAGAGGTGGTTGTGTAGCATGTGAATCGAACAGGGGCTCACATTCTTATATATATTTATATATAAACTGCTTAGGAGGGTATATGAATATGATTGCATTATGAAAATATTGGTTGATGTGTTTAGTTCTGTTTCAGTTCAGATCAATCAAATCTCTGCCCAGTAAGAATGATTGAATTTTTAATCTTTGGAGTGTTTGGAGTATGAACCAATGAATGGTTTTGATTTAGGGTTACTCGTTTTGTTGACTTGAACTTGATTATGCCGATTGTGGTTGTGCTTTTGTGGAGATATTATGTGAATTTTGAATTTGAATTTGAATTGTGGATACAATTTACTTTTGAATTTAAATTTATGTTTTTGTCTTGCACATATATATTAGAATGATAAGGTTAAAACTTGAAGTTATAAATTAATATAGAATATAACATCTTACATTCATATTACTAATTTATACAATTTAAGTATTATTTATAAAAACCCAATTAGACCCATTGAACCCCGGTTGAACCAATAAACCCGAGAACCCATACCTTGACCGGTTTCCGGTCCAGTCCGGTCCGGTTTTGAAAATTGTGTTCATCACCGAATGGAACATTAGAAGTTTGATGTGGCTGCACATCTTTTTTTTTGTCTATCCTTCTCTGTGTGCTCCTGAGCTTGAGGTTATCGTTCAATTCCTTCATGCAGATGCATTGCTCTTTATTTTGTCACATGGCAGTACTCTTTGAGTTTAATTTAATACACTAGGATTTGTAATTAGCATATTGTAAAAGCATTGATGTTTGTACTTCTTCGAATGTGAATTTTATTATAAGTTAATGTACTGGCCGGAGGATGGTGCATTAAAAAAGAGAGGTAACAACATTTTGACTTTTCTTAATTGTGTTCGACAATGCTTACTGTGTATAGCATGAGTCAGTTACTAGTAATATTTAATGTGAGAAAACATGAATATAAGTTTATAATACTACCCTTTGGTAAATTATATAAATGGTACATTAATTTTGCCAAAAATTATTGTATCAATACGAAACTTTTGGCAAAATTAATGTATCATTTGTGTAATTTACTCTAATACCCTTATTTTAATTTGAACTTTTAAGAAAATAAAGGATAAATTGAATATTTTAGTATTTGTTTAATATTTTCAAGGTGAATCCCCCACCTGTAATTTCTCAATACAATCTTTGAAGCTTGTAATCAACGTGCAAAGTATAAGAGCTGAGTAAGTAAAGTTATAATACACCAAACTTAACCCAAACAATGTAGAATAGAGTGTAAAGTGGGAAACATTCAATGTAAAGTTGATCGACACGCACTGTGAGTGTGAGGTAGATTGCCTGGAAATTCTTCACATTACCCTAAACTTCATAATAGTGAAAGTGGTCACATGTTTTTATTTATTTTTTTCCTCATACTGCCATAAGGACTGATATCATCAATATTCCGTTAAAATGTGATGTTGGAAGCAGATATTTCTCGTGATGCACAGGTTGCACACAAATGGAGTGACACATCATTAAATCTTTAACAATAAAGAAAAATTAGACAAAATTAAACATTTTTAAAATTAAAATAAAAAAGAAAATTTTTTAAAAATAATATGAAAATTTTAAAAAATTAAAATATATGGTTAAATAAATAATAAAAAAAATTAATTTTAAACAAAATTAAAAATAATAAATTATAAATTTTGTCTTGGCCACACTTATCGAGTTCACATTAGGCTTGAAATTGAGCGCTGACGAAGACTTCTATGACATGACTCTTGTGATAGGACACAATCTCCCTATGGTGGTGGACACGAGCGGTGGTTTGTGATCATGCCTCTCAATCAATTACATAACAGACCTGAATTGGGTCTATTTGGCAGAGCTCCGGGTTGTGTCGCAATGGACACATTGTTGGAGCAATACTACAGGTTGCTTCTACAATGTGAGGATTATGGATAGATACAACATCCCTATGATCAGTGCCCAACCCCGAACCAACTAGAAACATGACAAGTGTAGCCGAATAAATTTATAATTTATAATTTTATTTAAATTTTATCTAAATTTATGTTTTTTGAAGTATTTTTATTTTCAAATTTTTATTTGTCTCAATTATTATTTATTTAATTATATTTTTATTTTTATTTTTAAAATTTTCATATTATTTCTAACAAAATTGTATATTTTAATTTCAAAAATTTTTATTTTTCTTAATTTTATCCAATTTTTCTTATTTTCAAGAAATTAATGATGTGAATCTCTATATGTGTCAGCTGTGCATCGAGTCACATCCTGTCATTTAAAATTTTAACAAAAATATTGATGGTATTAGTTCTATGATAATATCGAAAAAATAAATAAAACACTTGACAATTTTTGTTATTATTGAAGTTCTTGATAATATATGAAATTTCACCATACCACTTGTTGTAGCAGACATTTTTTGTTTCCTTAACGCATGCTGAGGTGGGGTATATCCTAATCATGGTTCAGAACTTGTCGGTTCCAATCCTATGATATGGAACTAGTCCTTAATCATCCCTATGTTGATTTTTTCTAAATAATTATTATTTTTCTGATTTTTTATAATTTTTAGGAATTTTCTAAAAAAAATTTTAATTTTTTAAAATTGTTTTATATTTTACAAAATTTTGAAAATATTTTTCTATTTTTAAATTTTTATTTAAAAATTATATGGACATGCCACGTCTATATCCACACGTGTGGGTCCACATCAGATGCCACACCAATAAAATACCTTTTGCATTAAAATTAATGAAAAAGTTAACGTAAAATCTCTTAGGGACTTTATTGATACCATGAGGGGCCTAATTAATATAATGAGGAACCTGATTGATACTATCAACGTTCTAATTGATATCATCAGGGACCCATCTGATGTAAAATGCATCTCTTGGAGTTAAATAAGGCAAAAAATAGCCTAGGAACCCAAGTGACGAGGCCAAACTAATATCTCAGAGATGAAATTGTTAATTTACTCTATTAAAAATTATTATTTTGCATGGAATGTAAGTTATAAAATAAATTTATTGTATTTGGTAAATGTTTTGATGAATGATACATCTGTTAAAAATATAAGATTACAATATTTTATTTGATATTAAGTACAATTTTTGATAATACCCTCATTTGTTAAGTAAAAGTGGAAAAAATTGGGGCAAGTCTGGAAAAAGAGGGGGGAAATTAAAGCGTGGACTCCACCGTATGGGATTTTTAACTATGGTCCCTACTGAAAAATAAGAACACAATCTTCTTTGATTGTAATTCCTTTACCGTGCAATTCATCATACCCAGAAAAACAATATGGCCGATCAATTTTGAAAAAGAGGAGGATTACACTTGAATTTTGTAAATAGATGATAAAATGTAAATTTTTCATGGAATGTTTCCAACATTATAGCAAACCAAATAGGCACTTAGAGGTCAATATACCGGGAGAAAAAAACATAGTAAAAACTTTTTTTTTTGGAAATTGGTAAAATTTATTCAAACTCAAAAGGATTTACAATGCAACCCAAACTAACTATGTACAAAGAATGCCCAACTGTGGAGCAACTTGGGATCTACTAATCCGAGACGCTAAACGGGAAAGGGAAGACACTTTCAACCGCACTGTATCCACAATGTCATGCACTAAATCCTCTTCACAATGGGATACTCTCCGAAAGATGCGCCTATTCCTTTCAATCCAAATAGCATAGGCATATTGCGTCCAAGCAAGCCGATAAGCCACCGCATCAAGTGAGTTACCCTTTTGCTCCATCAGCCACGTAGATTCAAAAGTCCAGTCAATAGGCAAATGAGTGTGGCCCAACCGAGCAAGAACCGCACTCCAAACACGGTTAGTAAAGCAACAAGAGAAAAACAAACGATCTTGTGATTCTGCCTGATCCATGTAAAATTAGCATAAATTCGATGAAATCGAGACATTCCACCGAAGCAGCTGATCCTTCTTGGGTAGCCGGTCAAGCCAAATAAGCTAGCAAATAAACGAAACACGTGGAATATGTCCAAGAAACAAATCCTCTTTGTCCAGGGCAAATGAACAGAGCGAGACCTAATCTGCTCCCAGGCATTCTTGGACTAAAATTTACCTGAACGAGATGGAGTTCAAACAACTTCATCCATATCCTGAATAGACATATTAGTAGCAAGACTACGTATGATAGATGCCTGCGGATCAAAACTACGAGGCCAATGCCATCCATTTGGCTTAAACACCAAGTTGACTCGAGCAGAAGTGGGAATGGAAGGAAAACACTAAAAACCTCGAGCACAAAATGAGAATAAAGGTCCCACAGGTAACCAATTATCATACCAGAAAGATACTATAGAAGCCCAACCGATGTTATACTTGATAAAAGGTCGAACTAACTCCCTTAATTTTAAAATCTTGCGCCAGCACCAAGAACAATCACCGGGAGCTTGAATAGCCCAAAAACAATGCCCTTTAATTAAATAGCGATGTGCCCAAACCATCCAAAGAGATCCCGATCGCATAAGCAATAACCAAATATTCTTAAGAGTACCAACACAGCTCCATTGCCGAATGTCAC
>JAOYND010063457.1:0-11303 GCA_025802135.1 Lagerstroemia fauriei | reverse complement strand
CACAAAAATTACCAACATACCGGAGACAATAGGGGATCTTTCTTGTCTTGAGACTCTCGATTTTGCATGGTGCACTCGGCTTCTAACTCTTCCTGAGCTCCCAAGCAGTTTAAGAAGCTTGTCGGTAACATGTCAGTCACAAGTGTCAATGCCAAATCTCCCCGAGTTGATTAATTTGAAGATGTTAGAATTTGTTCAATCCATGGTTCCCAGAGAGATTTTGGAGTTAATGAAGCTGGAGAAGCTGCGTATTTCTCGGTCAAATGCAAGCATCCTTCAGGATGAAACTGGTGGATTTCCTTCGCTCAAGGAACTTTTCATTGGTAATGTAAGTCTTCAGTGCCTTCCTGGACTTCCATCTGGTTTGCATAAGCTATCTATTTCACGTTGCCATTCCCTAAGATTTGCAGAGCTTTCAAATTTGCAAAAATTGTTAGAGTTAAGGCTACACGGCTGTCCTGAGCTTGTGGAAATTGGAGGACTCGGGGATCTAACGTCCTTGAGAACTTTATCCATTTCTTTCTGTGCGAGGATCGCTAAACTTGATGGCCTTGAAAAGCTGGAATTTCTGGAGAGTCTACAAGTTTATTCCTGTGAAAATTTCGAGAGGCTGGCAGATTTATCGAAGTCGAGTGGTTGTAGAAAGCTGGTTGAAATTGAAGGCATTCGCGGTTTGCATGCCTTAACAAGTCTGAAAATTTTTGAGGCAGCCATTGAGGCATTGAATGACTTGTCATGCCTAAAGTCATTAAGAAGATTGAAACTTGAGAATTGCAATAAGCTACAGAGACTTGATGGACTTGATGAATTGGAAGAATTGCGTTCCCTAGACATTGTAGGATGTAAAGCAATTGAAAGGTTGCCAAATTTGTCGAACTTGCTATGGTTGTAGAATCTGGTTGCTAACCACTGTGAGAAGTTGCAAGGTCTTGATGGTCTTCATAAATTGAAAGAGTTGTCATTCTTCTATATAAGGGGATGTAAATCAATTCAAAAGTTGCCAGATCTGTCGAACTTGAAGTCGTTGCGTATTTTGATTGCTGCTGGTTGTGAGGAGTTAGAAGGAATCGAGGGTCTCGACGGTTTGGAGAGAATGCTTATACTAGACATTTCAGGATGTAAAGCAATTGCAAGGTTGCCGGATCTGTCGAACTTGAAATCGCTTGTATATCTCAATGCTAGAGAGTGCGAGAACTTACAAGGATTACAAGGCCTTGATAAATTGAGCAAATTGGTATTGTTAATTATCAAGGGATGCAAATCAATTGAAGAGTTGTCTGATCTGTCAAACTTAACGGACTTTAAATACTTTGATGCTGATGGTTGTGAGAAGTTGCAGGAAGTACAGTGGATCAAAGAATTGAAGAAGCCACCAGACCGGCCGATTCCAAGAGCAGAATGGCAACAATGTCTCGAAGCTAATGGCATTGAGAAGCTTCAAGAACTCGATGGGCTTGATGACTTTAGAAGAATGGATGTATTCGAATATCCTTATAATGAGAGGTCTATGAAGTTGCTTAACCAGTCAAACTTGGGAGTGTTGAGAAGATGGTATGCTGATGGGTGTGAAAATATACCTGAACTCGAGGGACTTGAGTACTTGGAAAAATGTGACCTATCAGTCATTCCGGATGTACATGCATTCATATTCTATAAAGTTGACTCGGTTCTTCTTTAGGATGATGTGATCAGATGAGGTTGATAGTTTTTCTGGTGCTATAAGATTTTACTCTATGACACTTGGTATGAGGAATAATATGGGAATGGACAGCGGCCAATCGAGAAATTTCACGTGGGAATGGTCTCTCATTGATTTGCATCGCAACTCTTTCAGGTTATTAATGTAGCTTGTCATTCTCACACATTTTATCTTATGGTTGCCATCTAACATATACATATACACACATGATTAATTGAATTGTTACGAGTCCTAAGTAGTGTATGGACCCTGCTATTCATGTGATATTGATATGTTCACTTTCATTCCTTTGGTTCAGGATTCTCAGAGAATGAGAAAGAGAGAGTGATTTAAGGAAGGGAAGGAGGTGGAATAGAAATGAGATGCAGAGAAGATTGATCTTCAGAATATGAGGTCTTTGAGATTTATTATCTTCACGTCTTATGGATTCAGGGCAAAGTCGTTTGTGTGAATTATTTGCTCAAAGGCCACCTAGCTCAAATGATCTTCTCGTATCTATTCATTTTTCATATGTGTTCGTTCCAGAGTGTTAGCAAGAAAGAAATTGAGATCAAAGTGCACTGCAGAAACGTACCAACTGTAAGTTCATGCTGTTGCTGTGCTTTCCCTTATTCTCGTACTAAATAAAGATATTCCTGCTTCATCCGTATTATCGTATGCTCGAGCTATGAATTTGATGTTTTGGCCATGGTGGAAATTGTAGATACCTTATTTTGGCCCGTAAAGATCTCAGATTTCAATTTTGAGAAAATGAGTGAGCAAGTGCAGATACACGATTTAATATGGTGGTTGTGGTCGGATTTAGCAAATCAGGTGCTATGAAATTAGACAAAGTTCGATCTTGTTATGAAGAGCACTGAATCTGCTTTGACTTGAAATATCTAATATCCAAAAATTCAATCCCAAGTGTAAACCATAATTTTGATCCAATCAATCACGCCTTAATATCTTTTTTTTTAATAACCGAGGTATCCAAGCGCCTTCCGGGCCTGACTAGCAGTGGCTATGACACCTCCTTCTCGGGGCACACACAATATCCTGCAAACCACATATACCGACGAAGCTAGACAAATCTAACGGGCTCGAGGGTTAAAAAACCCGACCCACGGAGAAATACCCCTCCTAGAAAGTGCCCGACCAGTGGGGCTGCTCCCTGTGGGCTCACGCCTTAATATCTTGTTTCTTACTTTTTTATTCTTATGAAAGGGTTAAGAAAGGTGAAATTTGAATAATAATAATAATAATAATAATAATAAATAATAATAAAAGGTAAGAAAAGGGCAAAGATCAGGAGAAAGGACGGGAGATCGTCCTTCCACGGCTCTGCATCACCGCCCCTGCCGATTAACTGGCGGGCTGCGCCGCTGATACTTATCGAAAATAAAGATAGAAGTTGTTGTAGATCATTAGAGAATTGTTGAGGTTGTTAGAGTGATGGTTAATGGTAGATGTATAAAAGGAAATGTAGGCCTCTGTATTTTGGCAGCCATGAAATGAATAGTAGAATCCTTCTTCTCTCTATTCTCTCTCTATATCTTTCTCTCTCCCTTCCTTCTTCGTCACAGATCTGCTTTTTCCCTGTTTCCCTTCTCTACCTTCCTATTTTTGGTTTTGGTGCTTAACATTTGGTATCAGAGCCAGCCATTCCTCGGACCAGCAACAAGATGGTGATCTCCGGTAAACAAGACGAGAAGGTGGACCACCAGACGGATGCGATATTCAACGAGATCCGGGCCATGCTAATCGAACTCGGAGAAGCTTCTGGGCTGGACATGACGGCCTGCAGAGTTAGAGGTCTCAAGCACTTACAGTAGACAGGTAAGCTCGAAGATTACATCGACTCTTTTGAAAACCTACTTAGAAAGGTTGAAGTTGGAGAGGAACAAGTAATCAGTTGGTTCGTGGATGGCCTCAACTCAGATATTCAAAGAACAGTCCAACTGTTCAAACCACGAACCTTACACGAGGCTTATGTATGGGCCCGACTCAAGTATGCTGTCATAGTTCAAAAGGAAGCTGAAAAGACCGAATCATCTGCAAAGGAATATGCGGACGAAGGGTACGAGTGCGAACACCCCACCGAAATTAAAGACCATGGTTGTGTTTCAGCCATTGAAGATAACAACGCTCAAGTAGAAAACGTAGAGCAGGACAAGGAGGCTGCTCAGGAGAGCGAGAAAGAAAATGAGTTCGATGTCAATTCATATGCTGCCAAAGACAATGATGGCTC
This sequence comes from Lagerstroemia fauriei, assembly GCA_025802135.1. Taxonomy (NCBI): domain Eukaryota; kingdom Viridiplantae; phylum Streptophyta; class Magnoliopsida; order Myrtales; family Lythraceae; genus Lagerstroemia; species Lagerstroemia fauriei. The sequence goes on along the minus strand of JAOYND010063457.1, from coordinate 7,374 downwards.
AGAGTTGCCACCGCCAAAGGAGCTCCATGCTCGCAATTGTTTTGTGCCAGATGACTTTTTCCCACATGCGGCCCAAAGTGCACTCGAGGCCACATTCCTAAACTCTGTCATTTGCAACTGTGGTGGGAACGACAAGAAAGCAATCTGGCTCTCCATTGCATATGGTTCCAATGGTCAGATGACAAATATGGAGTTGAATGAGGAAGATGAGAAAAGCAACATAGCTTATGTACTTTGGAAGTGCTCGGAACATACTCGGATTTTCATATGCAACTCCAATTCATCACTCACTGAAGCTTCATGGCAATTCCTCTATGACTTGCATTTTCGTTTTCCATATTGAAACCTCGGCAAGGTTTCTTGAAGGGGAGGGTATTGATACGTACTGAAAATAAAGGTAGAAGTTGTTGTAGATCATTAGAGAGTTGTTGAGGTTGTTAGAGTGATGGTTAATGGTAGATGTATAAAAGAAAAGGTAGGCCTCTGTATTTTGGTAGCCATGAAATGAATAGTAGAATCCTTCTTCTCTCTAGTCTCTATCTCTTTCTCTCTCCCTTCCTTCTTCGTCACAGATCTGCTTTTTCCCTGTTTCCCTTCTCTACCTTCCTATTTCTGGTTTTGGTGCTTAACAGCCGCCCTGCTACTGGCTGCATGAAAACCGTGTTCTCCGCCGGCCATTTCCTCCTCAACCTTCACTCTATCCCTCTCCTTCTATAAAAGCCAACGGCGATGAGGACAGGGGATCTCTCGGCTCTCAATTGTCCTCGAACTTCAGCTTATCAAAGACTCTCCTAGTAGCCGGCCGTCACCACACCGTCCATTTCATCGTCTCCATGCTTCTCCATCCCCGCCTTGCCCATTAGAAACCCTCCGAGTCTCGTCCTTCCTGATCACCGAGCCCCACAATGTCAGTTCAATCCCTGTCCCCATCCCGACCTCATCCAATCACGAGCCATTAACTAAGCTGCCATTGAATCTGCCCGACTCCTCTTCTGCTCGGTCATCATCCAACTGAACCATCTCGGACTCGAGTTTGGTGCTGCTGCCCTCTGCCCCAGATCCGAGCCATCCTCCTCCGTCAACCTTGCTGCACCCGAGCTTTCCTCTGGTAAGTGGGTAGGTTCCCCTTCTTTGTTGCTAAAGCCGAATGTGTTGTTGGCTGTGGGACTTGCAACTAACTAATTATTGGTTTCCTCGCTTACTCGTTTCCGTCCGATCACTTGTTTCCTCGTCTGTTGCTGCTAATAGCCTCGATTTTTGTCTATTCTGATTGCCTCGCGTCTGTTGTGGCAATATTCTGTTGATTGGATGATATAAGTTCGTTGGGACTTGCTCTGCTTCTGGTTGCTAAGCTCCTGGACACCATTTGTCGTTGTTTGGTGGCAAAGTTATCGAATGGGGGAGTATGCTGTGTTGTGTCGATTGCCTTGAATCTGCGGTGATGATGTTTGTCTCCTTGATGGTGTGAATCAGCTGAGTCTTTGATCTGTGTTTTTCCCTCTTTTAATGACTTCTTGGTAATGAATTGGATTGTTTAGTGTCCATGGTGGCTGCTGGTCATTACTCAAGGATTTCTCATGATTTCAATCCCGTTTTCAATGGGAATAGAGCTATCTATTGCCTATTGTTGCAGCAGCTCCTTGTTCACTGTTTTCCCTTGGTTTTAATGACAATTTCGATGGGAAAAAGTGCTGTTTAGCGCTCGAGGTTGCTGCTGGTCATTGCTCGAGGATTTCTCATGATTTCAATCCTGTTTTCAATGAGAACAGAACCATCTATTGCCCATTGTTGCAGCAGCTCCTTGTTCTATTTTTCCTTCGATTTGATGATGATTTTTGATAGGAAACATGGCTGTTTAGAGTCTATAGTCGCTGCTGGCCATTGTTCGATGATTTCTCCCAATTTCGATATTCGGGGAGATTAGAGCCTTCATCTACAGATCTGTGCTGTTGCACTTTGCTGCATCTTTCTCCTTTATTTTCACAGCATTTTTTATAAAAAGGAGGCTGCTTAGAGGCCATAGTTATTGCATCTCCTTACTTGATGATTTCTCCCATTTTTGGTATCGGTTTTGGGGAGATTAGAGCCTTTGTTTGCTTGATTATTGGACAGCACCTTGCTGCATGTTTTCCCATGGTTTTCATAGCAACTTTAATGAAATGGGGCTGTTTAGAATCCACAGCTGCAAGCAGCTCTTTACCCAAGGATTTCTCACAAACTCACTACCATATTCGATAAGAATAGAGCTGTTAAGCATCCGTCATCGTAATAAACCACTTACTCATCATTTCTCTCTAATTTCATATTGTTTTTGACTGAGAATAGGGCTGTCAAGTGTCTATTGTTGCAGCTGATATTTTCTCGATGAATTCTCCCACTTTTGATATCGGTTTCGGGGAGATTAGAGCCGTAGTATACTTATCAATGCTGCTGCTCTTTACTGCATCTTTCTTCTTTGTTTCCATGGCATTTTTTTTTATAAAAATGAAGCTGTTTAAGGTCCATAGTTGCAGCAACACTTTGCTCGATGGTTTCTTCCATTTTTAATGTCGCTTTTCAGGAGATTAGAGCCTTAGTTTTCCGGCCATTGCTGCAGCTCTTTGTTCTCTATTTTTCCTCCTTTCAGTGGCTTTTTTGGCATAGAATTGGGATGATTAAGCTTCATAGCTGCTGCTTGTTCCTTGTTTCATGTTTCTTGTTTCAATTCCATTTCGGGGAGATTAGAGCCTTAGTTTACTTGCCATTTGTTGCTACATTTGTGTTGTTTTGATGTTGATTCTTAAGGTGCTTTAACCTCTAAATTTTGAGTTTTTAGGGCTGCCACTTGCTACTCCATTTCGTAGTTGTGTGATGTTTGATTCCTGCATCCCTTTGTGTTTTGCATGTTGGACTTGTGATGTGTTAAACTGTGACATTATCCATGTTGTGCTTGCTAGAGAATTAGGTGAATCTTGTTCTTTTAAATTTCTCGATTGAAAATGGGGAATGAATGGATAAAGGAGTCATGAAAATTGTGATGATGAGTCGGGTCTCTGAAGTTCAATTTTTTGCAAGTTTTCCATTGTGATATGAACCATTCCAAGATCATTTCCATGAATTTTCATGTCATGAATTTTTCAAGCCGGACCCTTAATTCGTGAACCTTGCAAATTAATTTGTTAGGTTTGTGAAGTTTGCCAATCAAATCCTTAATCTGTGACCTTTACAAGTTAACGTCTTATTTTGTGAATTTTGTGAATGAGTCCTCCAGTCTCTGAAAATTGTAGATTGGTCACCATCCTAAGTTTTGAGCATTTTAGATCAGGCTTGGAACATTTTGAGCCTTTCAAAGATGACCCAATATTTTCTATAATTTTTATCGAGGCCTTGAGCGATCTACCTTGGTTTCCACATCGTTCCCCAAAATGAATAAACTATAATTGATTGAATTGATTAAAGTAGATGCTAATTGATGGTTGTCGAGTGTATGTGGTTCCAATCTAGTAGCGGCATGATAGGGTTGTGAGGTTGATTATTGAACTCTGTGCTGAATCCGTTGATCCATCTTCGAATAGAGCAAGAATTGGGCTTAACAAAATAAGGCAAGTTTAGAAACACTAGGATACTGATTTAGGGTGTAATGACTAGCTTGCGAGCCTTTTGAACATAACAGAACCCCCGAATCCAAACTTTGGTTCGAGACCGACAAATAAAAACCTAAGTGGCTAGTGTTATGCTCCCTTAGGCGAATAATAGGTTCTGATCGACCTAGGACCGGTTCCTTACATGATTAATGGCGACTCCTTTTCGCATGTGTATTAATAACCATGACGTCGCGGGATAGTCTATAGAAATTCTCCATTCAGGGTGCGACAAAAATGAACCATTTTTTTATTTCTCACTGGTTCTGTGAATATGACTTTTTTTCCCTCCCCACTGCACTTGAAGCTGCCGGCATCTGTGTCTTCCTGGACAAGGAGATAGTCACTGTCGGCAAGGAAATTGGCCTTGAGCTTATGCACGGAATCAAGCAGTCCATTATATCCATACCCATCTTCTCCGTGATCTACACCTCCGATAAGTGGTGCCTCACAGAGTTAACTTTCATGATGGGATTGCGGGGAGGCAAGGAAGAAATTGTGCTTCCCGTCTTCTACGATGTCATCACACCCAATCAAGTCCAACACCGGAGCGGGAGCTATACCACAGCCTCTCGACAGCATGCCAAAAATCAAGTTCCCGAGACAGTTAGGAGGTGGAGGAAAGCTCTTGCTTGGGTTGGATATTTGAAGGGTTGGGATCTAAAGAATGTGGCTAATGGGTAATCTACTCTCTGTTATATAGTATAATCCACGTGCTGCTATTTGGTTTTTGCTACCATCTTGTGCAGTTACTATGTGTTACAGGTTCAAAATTTCAGCATAATTTGTAACTCAATTCTGATACAATCAATCAAATTTACAAATCATTAGAATAATTTTAAATAAGAATCATAACTTTCCAATTCAACCAATATTTCTGAGAGTTTCTTACATCTGGTTTTGGTTGAAAAACTGACAGGAGCTGTTAGACCGGGGGGAACAAACTTATGATTGGGAATGATCATAATCTGTTTGTCATAAAAATTATTTTAACCCTGTTTTAAGTTCCAGAAAGCAAATATACATGACATGTTTTATATATATATATATATATATCCTCTTGAAATTAAAAGACTTAACTTTTGATCTGTTCAGAGGATGATACTGTTGTGTTGCCAGCAGAAAGGATTGGATTTATTGGCTGCTTAGAGAGTCGCATGCAGTGATATTGTGCAGTTGTTCAACCCACACTGCGTATCAGTTCCACTACAAGAACTTCTTCATTTGGCACTGCTGCAAATGATATTCACTTTATTTATGTTCCTAATTAAAATTTCATTCATTAATTTTTATGCCACAGACATCAAGGAAAATTGATAAGGATGATGGTCACAGAGGTCTCGAGGGAATTGAAGGAGGCTGAGCCGTGTCGATCTGTAGATATATAAATTGGGACTAGATAGCAAACTAAAAAAAGAAAGAAAAAAATCATTTAATTGGTAAGTGATTGTTCCCGACTCTTTTATATGTTCGGTAGTATTTCATTTCTATTTTTTCCCCTTTAATGTGAGATTGTATAGGGTATGTGGAATATAGGCATGGTGTTGCTAGTTTGAAGTATGTGGGAGCATGGAAGAGGGATGGAACTGTGTCTATGCAAATGGAGAAAAATGGAAGAAAGCTAGCCTTGGAAACCAGCAATCCAATGCTTCGATTGCAGATAGCTGTGCCGGGATCTTGGAACTCCGAAAGACAGACAGGTGGTATTCAATGAAAAGTTGTCAGTCAGGGATATTACAGGCCACTGTCAAAGCTTATTACTAGGACGCAGATCAGGTTACCACACTGAAGCTCTACATAAATCAAAATAGATCAGTTTGTTGATATGTCACCATCATTATTTCTGGTAAGGGATGAACTTAAATATGTCTCATGGGCCATCAGAAGTGTCAATGTTCTTATTATATAGGACAGATTTAAACATAGACCTGATCGAGGCATGCGTTCAGACATTTCCATGGACGAAGTAGATCTCAGTCAGGCCAGCTTGGTTGATACTAGAGATTTGTGAAGACTATAAACAGTGAAATAAAAAAACGGAGGGGGGAAAGAAGCACTTGGAGAAAAATCTCTTAAATCTCTTATGTTCTATCAACTTCCCTGTGATGACCGGTGCCTGCTGATATTAGTGATGGAGGAAAACAGAGTCCACGTTGTTTCTGGTATGAAGTGAAGTGGAAAGGCGTTCAATCACCGAGTCTTGGCGTGTAGTTTTCAGACTAAAACGTAGGAAAGAATAATCTGAGGACTTCTGGCATCTGATGATTGTTTCAGTTCATAGACACATTAATTATCCAGCTGTTCAATCTTTCTTTTGCTCCAGTCATTGATAGGTGGTGCAACATATTCTGGCATTTCCTTTCAATCAAAAGATTGTAGGAGTCGACTGCAGATGTTTCCTATAGACAAAACTCAATTACGAGTTAATAGTTGGATCTAATGAATTTTAATTGTTCAGTTTTTTTCTTTTTTCTTTTTTTTTTTCACCAAGAACAACAAGACAACATGTCTTTTGGTCTTTTCGTGATTTAGATTATTTGTCTTCAACTGCCTTGCAGTGTAGGGCACCTTCACTTTCCACGAAATGACTACGATTGAGGACAATTCTACATACGCGTAAGAGAACTTTCCAGGAAATGACTGACGAACGATTGAGGACAATTCCACATACGCGTAAGAGAATATCTGACAGTCATGAGGAGAAGAGGCCCAGTAGCCTTAGTCTGGACAAAGGGAGATGAAAATCAGGGATATCTACCGATTTAATGTCTGGTCTTTTTGAAAGAGAGAAGACTCACCATTGGTAGTCAGCCGCCTTAGCTGCAATCTGTGGTTTAAACTTTCAGAACTTTCAAACTCTCTTCAGAATTGTTCTCTGGTTCAAACTTACTTTCAGAGACACAGAGAAATGGGGGCTGGTTGGTAGTTCTTGTTTATCTATTTTGGTTGGTGGGCATTCCTACGCTTCGCCTTCCTCCTCGTTCTTGTTATTAAGACAAGAGAGTAGTGCGTGCAGGATCTGCAGTTACGACTTCAAATATTTGACTCACGCTCCTCTTAATATAATTATTCCTCTTCTTCTTATTCCATAAATCCAAAAACAGAGAGAGATCTTCTCAACCACAGAATTTGAGCAGTTGATTGCGTCCGATGTTTGTTGGTGAGATTAGACATGTCCGTGAAAAAGTGATACAGCGCATGCCGTGAAATCGATGCTTGGTCATGTTATTAGGTTAGGCCCATCGGCCTCCATTGCAAGACATAATATATCTCCGGACATAAAATCTTCCATAAGATCTCATCCCATTCCCCCTTTTTTCACACCATATTCGGTTCTCCACTCATCCTTTTGTCCCGGTTATTTCGAGGAAGACCGGTGACGCGACATATTCCCAGCTTTCTTTTCCTCAACCCTATGTTTGGATGAGAGCGAATAGGGGATGGAGGGGAAAATTTCCCCTTATTTGAATACATAATTTTACTGGAAAGGGAAGGAAATTGAGAGAAAATTTTCACTCCGATTCCCCTCCAAAACTCAAATTTTTTCACCCTCAATCGGGGTTGAATGGGATGAAAAAATTTATAAAAATTTGTTTAAAATAAAATTACCCAATTACCCCTATGCAATATCAATAAAAAAAAATCATATTATCACTTTTCAATGTGTATTTCTAAGAATATAGATTTTGTTGGTTATCGTTTGAGAATGAATCAAATAAGTAGAGGTTTTATAATGTTCAGTGATTTATAAAAA
>JAOYND010063347.1:0-11303 GCA_025802135.1 Lagerstroemia fauriei | reverse complement strand
TCTTTTGTTGGCATGTTCCAGGAAATCTCACATCGTTGAGAAAGAAGCTGCACACAATTCTGCCCTGGTGAGTGCCTAGTTTTAAATTGCATTTATCGATTCTCTCTGTGCGTGCTCCTTTCTGAAGTAGTTCATGTGCTTTGAGGTGTTCTGATTTTAAGGGGAACAAGTTCAGTCATCCAAATGTCCTCTTTGTGCAGGTGGCTGTGTTTCTCGTGATACTTGCCATTGTCATCACATATCTCTCTGCAAACCGACTGAATAACTGAGAGCGAGTTTATATATGCCGCAAGCAATGTAGATCCACGCCAGTAACCTTCACGTGTCCGTAATATTTGATTTCTCTACTCTTTAAGTGCAGTATTTTTTAGCTTACATGTGAACAAAAAGGCTATCAATGGCTTGCCTTTATTACATGGGCTGAAGCTGTACCTTACACTCAGTACACTTAAATATAAAATGCAGCCTTAGAAGGGCTCCGTTTCCCTCCCTCCCCTCTTCAAATCGTGTCTCTAATCAAATCCCGATTACCCAATTTCAATCAATTTCCATGTCACTTGTGCGGGTACATACCAGTGACCGAAATTCGGGTGTGTATACTAGGTCTCATAACGCATAGGCAGTAGAGCAATATGGTTGAAAGAGGTGAAAACATCACACGGAATGCCAAGTATATACCTGATCGGTTTCCATTATGATGACAGGAGAAGAAGTTACCCTAATGTGCCCGGAAGTCTTTCTTGTTTGGGGAGTCGAATAAGCTTCCTTTGGTATAGTACCTTTCGATGGAAAGAACCGGTTCGAGATAGTCGACATCTCTTCTGCAAAAATCAAATTACCATTAAATAATGTAACATAAGCCGGCAAAAAAAGGAAATAAATTCAAGCATTTGGTTGATGATTGAGATGAGTCCTGGAGACCATATTTTCATGGACGATCGAGGATTAGCATCCGGACTGGCTACTTGTCGGTATGGGGTGCTGCACGACCTTTCCATTTAACGAGAAATCGAACTTGCATTATTGCTGGCTGAATGTTAAATAAGTTAGGCAAAACTACAAAGAATTTGTATGCAAAGTTATTAATGGAGAAAACTCTATTATTTTTGCAGCTCATAGACAAGATCCACCAGACATAAAAAGCATGGTGCCCCGAGTCCAAAGTCTCATACTGAAAGAAACATCAGATCTGGATATATGGAAAATGTAAATGGCACAGAAAGCAGCCACAAAGAAGACGGACTTAATAATCGAAGATAGATTTGACATGGTCTCGTGAGCAAGATCATTCACTTATTATAGATGCCAATCCTCGTCCTGTCAAGTTAAGCAAAAAAAGAAAAAAAGATCAGTTACGGATTCACATCTATTTGAAGATCATATATGGACATGCTAAAAGATTTGCTCTAGCCCTTGGTCCCTAATGTGACCAAGAATTCAAAGATGGAAGATGTAAAAGATATGCTAATTTTCTCTATGATACAGAACAGCCAACAAACATTAGTAAGAAGTTTGCAGTTACCAACCTGCCATGCCCCAATAATCCTAGCGATGCCCTCTCCTGTATCTGCGTCCAAACCTCGTCACGAACCAGTTGTCCTGTCTAATGGTTATGCCTTGTCCCAGGACAACACCGACAACTAGTCCACTGGCAAAACCCATCAGGATGATCCTCCAGTCAAGCTCGAATGATAAACTATCAGACGATGGTGCAGGTGGCGGCGGCGGCTTCTCTTCAGGGTCTCCGCCTCCACAATTGTTTGTTAAAGGGCTTCCGCATAATCCGATGTTTCCAATGTAAGAGCTGTTGCTGAATGTATCAAATTGCTTCTCTCGAGGGATGGATCCTGAGAGTTGGTTGTATGATACATTGAATGTTTCAAGAAAACCAAGATCTGATAACTGATCAGGGATACTCCCAGAGAGCCTGTTCCAAGAAAGGTCTAGAGATTCCAGCTTCGTCAGATCGTTTAGGACAGGAGGAATATGCCCGGTTAGATGATTATAAGACAAGTTAAGCAGCTGAAGTCCCTGTAAGCTTCCAAGTGTACTTGGAATCTCCCCGCTAAAATTGTTAGATGAAAGATCCACGGCCACAAAGGAGTAGAAGATCTTTGGGTAGACCATGTCCATGCCTTTGTTGATCATCTCCATTGAGTAATCATAAACATTAGTAGACACCTCAACATAGTTTACAGTAGTATAGTTTGTTCTAATAGAATGCCCCAAATAATCTGAACGGTTTAAACTGGAAACTCGCATCGCTTTCCAACACTTGAAGCAGCTAGATGGCAATGACCCACTAAAATTATTGTGTGAGATATCAAAAATCTGCAAGCCAGGAAATCCGCAATCACCATTATGTGGCTTCACTATCTCCCCATGAAATTTATTGTTCCTCAAACTCAGTACACTGAGGTTGGAAAGTGAACCCAACCAAGAAGGAAACTTGTCATTGATCAAATTGTTCTCAAAATTGAGATACTCCAATTGCTTGCAATTTACTAAGGACTGTGGTAGTGGTCCTTCAAGTCGATTGTGACTAAAGTCCATCATAGTCAAGACACACCGGTCTCCATAAAAATTAGGGATGACCCCAAAAAAATTGTTGCCATGCAAGCTCAGTATTTTCAAATTCAAATTGCCTAGGCACGGAGGAATAAGACCAGAAAAGTTGTTGTTTGCCAGATCAAGCACCTCAATGTAGACAACATTACAAATTAGTGGTGAAATTTCCCCTGAGAATCGATTATTCGAGACTTGGTAAGAATACGTGAATAGTGGGGGAACAGGAAATGGCCCCTGCAGCATGTTGAACCTTATGTCAATGGTTTCAATTTCCTCTACTCTCCTGAGGGAATTCGGAACATCACCTGTTAATTGATTATGGCTCAGATTTAGATAACGGAATGTTGTGAAGTATTCATCCGAGATTTGGCCAGTCAATCGATTGGAACCAAGATGTAATACATCGAGCTTCGTGAGACTTCCTTTGCAAGATGGGATTGGCCCAGTCAATTGATTGGAGCTGAGATCTAGTGTCACGAGACTAGTTAGATTTGCCAAGAAAGATGGGATTGGGCCACTCAATTGATTGGAGCCGAGAGATAATAATGTCAGTCCGAGAAGATTTGAGAAACATGGGATTGGGCCACTGAATTGATTGGAACTGAGATCTAATGATTCAAGCCCAATAAGATTCCCCAAGGAAGATGAGATTGAGCCACTCAATTGATTGGAGCTGAGATATAATGATTCGAGCTTAGTGAGATTCCCCAAGAAGGATGGGATTGGGCCAGTAAATTGATTGAAGCAGACATCTATTAATTCGAGTCCAGTGAGATTCCCCAAGAAGGATAGGATCGGGCCAGTCAATTGATTGGAGTTGAGATCTATTGATTTGAGTCCAGTGAGATTCCCCAATAAGGATGGGATTGGACCAGTCAGTTGATTCGAACTGAGATCTAATTGCGAGAGTAGAGCGAGACTCCCAATGGAATATGGGATTTCACCAGTTAACTCGTTGCGCGCAAGTCCAACTCGGTGAGTTGGTTAAGACTGATAAAAGAAGGGAGTGGGCCGTGAAACCTGTTATGCGAGAGCGTCAGAGTGGAGAGCTTCGTGCAGTTACTTAGAGAAGCTGGAATCACCCCCGAGGTGTTGCAATAGCTCATGTCCAAATCTCTAAGAGATGCAAAGCCCTCGATAGATGTCGAAAATTCACCGGGCAGGTCCTTGCTCCAGCTCACATCGAGAACTTGCAGATTGCGTAACTTGGAAATAGCAGGTGGGAACACCCCCTGCAGAGAGCAATCTGATACCGTAAGCGACTTCAAGGAACTCAAATTGGCCAGCATGTCAGTTAGCGGAGCTGATATGTCCACACCATCGAGATGAAGCTCTTCTAGTTTAGTCAAACTCAGAGCTAAGTCCTCAAAACTCGGCTTCTTCAACTGCAAATCATTAAAGGACAAGTCGAGATAGGACAGATTAGTAAGTCCCAGGATTTCAGGTGGAACTTGGCCGCTAAACTCACCGAAAGAGAGGTCCAGGACTTTGAGCTTCGGAAGGTCACTGATTGCAGAAGGTATGAGAGAGGAATAAAAGTTATTGTGTGTGAGGTTAAGCTTCTCGAGGTAAGCAAGGCGGAAGAGGCTGCTGCTGGAGTTTAAAGAGGCAGAGTACAGACGACATCTGCTCATGTCGAGGCCGATCACGTGACCACTTTGCCCATCGCACTCGATTCTATCCCAGGTGCAACAATTCCCACCTTCTTGACCCCCCACTGCTAGATTCCATGAAACTAAGCAGGACGAATTTGAGTACTCGTCGAGGCTGAAGCTTTGCTTGAGTTCCAGTAAAGCTGATCTCTCATCCTCGTGGCACTGAAGGGGCGACTGTGAAGCATCTGCCAGAGTATTAAACAACAAAGGAAACAAGTACATGAGCATGACGAAGAGAAACAATCTTGCCCTCATGATCACGAAACATGAGGAACCAATTTCTTTTTGGTATATTTTTTTTCTTGGGGTCCAGATTACAATCTCTGGCAAGGGAATGCACAAAATTAAGGACGTGATTGCAAAAGCGAGTCAAGTTCTTTCGCTGCCAACTTCGAACTTCTCCATCTCAATTTATTTCTTGGAGTCAAAGTCGACCGAGACTTGTGAATTGTGAATGAGGAACACTCCATTCCATCTGAGTATAACCATCAAAATGAGAGTATGCTTCGATTCAGTGGATGTTTTGGAGGTGTTTACATTTTACTGATTGATGCTATATGAATTTCGGTGACTAATCCCAACTTCTTGATTTTTCCCTAAACATATATCCGCATCTCCTTCTCCCTTAAATTAATCCACTCTGATCAAAATTTTGGTAATATAAGCACTGCCACGTGATATGTCTGTTGTAGAGAGAACTCTCTCCAATTTAAAAATCTTCTTAAAGTCAAATTTTAATAAATAATTATATTGAATTATTACAATTATAAATTTTTTTTACTAAATTTAATCATTACTAGTAATAAATATATAAAAATATCGAAATAACTCTAGAGTTATTAATATGATAAAACGAAAATGAAGAAATTCTAATAAAGTATTTAAAATATATGTTATATGATACATATTCTAGGTAGGGTCCGATCCTATATTAAATAGAGTAGGGTCGGGATTCAATATTTCGAAACTGGTCTTGTACACTTAAAATATAGATACTTGTACCCGCTCACCCTTAGTAAGGAAAGAGTGTTGTGTGTAATAGGTATATCATATGACAATACTAACACGATGTCACAAATCAATAAGATTCAGTCATTTTAAGATTTTTTGGTAAAATCCTAAAAATAAAAAATAATCTCAGAAATAACCAAATATTACTAGTTTATGATATTATATCATCACTATTACGTGAGATAACCGTTACTTATAAGACTTTCTCCCTATTAAGGGCCACAATTACCTCTCGAAGTGGACTAGATAGACACCATGATTGACGAGGAAACTTCCGAAGTATGTTGTCCCAAGTCTTTAGACTCATAAATCTTGAATCCGAGTCCACTAAATCAACTACGAATTCAGTTAAATACTTTTTTACATCTAAATAAAAATATTACCTCATTTTTTCTTTCAATTAGATGCGAAACTTTTTACTAGGATATGAAATAACCGACAATTTAGTTCACGGTATCATCTACAGACTTGATTTAGCTAAAAGTTTCTTCGTCTAGTCTCATTTTGCTTTTAAGAGTCAAAGTCAGCCGGGTCTTCTGAATTATAAGTCATGAACACGCCAAACCGTAAGTGGAGGAGAATATCCATCAAAATGAATTGCCAAACCATAAGCGAAGAAGAGTATCCATCAAAGGGTCTGGCGTGTTTGTGACTTATAATTCAGAAGACTCAGTTGACTTTAACTCTGAAAAGCAAAATGAGGTGGAGAAACTTTTAGCTAAATTACACCAACACATACTTTTTCCACATAATTTGGAATCATGTTAGTATTAAGAAAGTGGGACCATTATTCCAACTGGGTGGATATTTTGTAGGCATCAATAATTATGGTTCACATATTTTTTTGATGTCACATGAATTTTCGATAACGATCAATCCCGATTTTCTGACTTTTCTCTAACTCCATTTAGATGAAGCTCGTCAAGGGGAGGGGAGGAGGATCACCTAAGAATTTCTCAGAGGAAAAAATCTGAGGTAGTCGTACATCATGGTGATGTGGTGAGAAAGCACCAATTAAATTAGTTTGATTGGCAACAATTATGACAACTGTTCGGGTAATTAACACAAATTTACACGTTTGTCACAACATGATTTGTATTTTCTCATATCACGTGGTGAGGTAGGATCACTTAAGAATTTCTCAGAGAATGGGGTGGAAAAATTAACTTTATTTGGATACGATTTGGTAAGAAGGCGAAAAAATTAACTTCAACTGAATTAACTTATTAGTTAGTTGACAAATTACTATTTAAATTCATCTTAGCCTATTGAAGTCAAATTTGGTCATCTCACGATTTTTCTTCTTTCCATTGCTTAATTTGGAGCCCAGCTATGATCAGATCTCTGCACTTACCGCAACAGGTTCACACTTTCATATTGCCCTTTGTCTGAATACATGATTGCCCATCCTGTGTTTCCTTTGACCCATTAAACGGAAAACCTTTTAGAGAATAGAAAATGTTCTCTGTAGCTGACGATCTGCACCTGTGTAGACAGTAGATAATTGACACGCTGTCAAATTCGAATCTGTTGAACAGCTTCTGGAGAAGGCATGTACATCACACAGAGTATGGCAGAAGACTCCGATTTATAAATCAGACCTTGAGATCAAATCAGGAAACCACCAAAACCTTGGACTATGTCTGTTTTCTTTGTTCCATAGGCAACAGTGATTCTGTCCCCAGCCACGCGAGGAAAACAAGACGACCCTTAAATTGTTTTTTTTTTTTTTTTGCCTTTCTTTGGTTGAGGAGTCATGTGAAACAATGTTTACAGAAAGGCATACAGAAAACCGCTACAACAACTACCAAATTCTACAATTTGTCTATCCTTCTATTAAAACAAATCGGCCCATCTCATGGTGATGTTTCCACACGTACCAAAGAATCGCATAGTAATGTCTCGAATTCATGCAGCACCCAATTGCCACAGAAAAAGAATTGACACTTTCGGGTTTCTTGGAGAGAATAAGTAGGTTTCATCCTACATCAAGATATGAACAACAGCCAGTCCAACAGCGGATATGGACACAAGGGTACCTATGCAGTACTTGATCACATCGTACTTTGCTGCTTCCAGTTGGGCTCTCAAGGCATCAATTTCCTGAAACACAGCGGGGGAATCTCAGTTGTTGACAAGGTATCTCAGGCTATGGAAAACATTTCCCAGTTTTGTATTTTCCTTCTCAAAAATGAGGAAGACGAAGAAGAGAATGCAAATCATGAAAATTGAAAAAAAATGGGGAAAAACTATGAAAAAGGTTCGAAACCAAAAGGATCTAGAGACAAAGAAGAGAATGCAAATGAAAATTTTAAAATTGGGAAAAACTATGAAAAAAGTTTGAAACCAAACGGATCTTAAAGGTTCTGGAAAGGAAGTAACTAAACTGATCCGGTCAAGTTTGTTTGTGAGATTGGTGATTTCAGCATTCTGATTGGCCAGGTCTTCACGAATACGCTTGGAAACGATTGAACAGTAGAAGAAGAGGCAAAATGTATGAATCAGATACAAGGAACTAAGACAGGTAGTAAAAACCAAAGCAATAGGGATATTTCAGAAGTTTTAGTCTCCTTACCCTCTTTCAAGATTTAAATCCAATTGCTGCCTAGCAGAACTAAGACAAATTGTTTACTACTGCAATGAATCAAAAAGTTATGCATGTCAATTCCAAAGATTGCTGCCATCAAACTTTTGTTAGACCAACCTCAATTCAGTATGCATCTTCTCTATGTCACCTTGAAGTCTCTCAGTTTCACGTTGCAGCAGTGAGAAGTGATGCTCCTGCGATCAATATTTCATGAAACACCCCCCAAAGCCAAATATGTAACAAGAAACAAGAAACTAACATTAATTTCTATGGCAAAAATATATTCAGTATATATATATATATAGTTTTTTACTGAAATAACATTGTACTATTATGTCATGGTCATTATCGAATACAAATTAATCAACTCAAACTTTCATCTTTTGACTACTACCATATTCCACTTAGATCAGTAAATTTCCCTTATAAATTTGAAGCGATCTTATATGACTATAAGGAACCCTTCAACTTGACGAAATTTTGTTCTCATGTCAGCAAAAAGTAATTGGGAAGTCCTCGGTGGAGGAAAATTGTACTGTTGGTACAAAACCTTTTATCAATATAATGTTTTGGTACAAAATCTTTTTTTTGTAACTCCGTACTTCAAAACGTTTTCAAAATGTAACATTTTGGTACAAATCATTAATTTTTCACTAACACCATTAATTAGACTAATGTGGCAATATGATGTGGACACCTAGTCAGCACCATGTGAAAATTTAGAACTTGACAGGTTTTAAAAAATCGATAAAATACCTCAAATCGATCTGACAGGATCCGGAATTTTCAAGGACCAGCCCCTAAACTCTACCAATACCTAAGAACATCCTAAAACACAGAAAACACATCAGGAACAGAACTGAAAAATTTGGAATAGGGGCTGGACAGATTTTAAAATGTCGATAAATAACCCGAAACAATTCGAAACGATCCGAAATTTTCAAGAACCGCCTCCTAGACTCTACCAACACCTAATACTATCCTAAAAACACAAAATACATCAGAAACAAAACTGAAAAACTCAGATTAGGAACTTGACAGATTTAGAAAGTTGATAAATGACCTCGAATCGATCCGAAACGGTCCAAAATTTTCAAGAACCGACCTGTAGACTTTACCAACACCTAAGATCATCCTAAAACACACAAAATACGTTAGAAACAGAACTGAAAAATTCAGAATAGGACTGAACAGAAATGAGAAATTCGATAAATGATCCCGAATCTATCCGAAACGATCCGGAATTTTCAAGAACCGACTCCTACACTCTGCCAACACGTAAGACCATCATAAAACAACAAAACACATCAGCAACATAACTAAAAAATTTGAAATTAAATAATTTTATTATTTTAATTTATATTTTTATGTTATTTTATTTTTATTATTTTATGTTTTACATTTTAACTAAAAAACTAAAATAAAATTAAAAAAAAAAAAAAGAGAATGGGAGTGAACAGTTCATCTTGAAAATTTTTAATCGTTTCCGATCGATTCGGGGTAATTTATCGACTT
Source organism: Lagerstroemia fauriei (assembly GCA_025802135.1). NCBI lineage: Eukaryota > Viridiplantae > Streptophyta > Magnoliopsida > Myrtales > Lythraceae > Lagerstroemia > Lagerstroemia fauriei. The sequence continues at coordinate 1,967 of JAOYND010063347.1, read as the reverse complement.
TCTAAATTCTGTCTAGTTCCTATTCCAAATTTTTCAGTTCTACTTTTGATGTGTTTTGTGTTTTTTAGGATGGTCTTAGGTGTTGGTAGAGTTTAGAGGTCAGTTCTTGAAAATTCCGAATGATTTCGGATCGATTCTGAGTCATTTATAAGCTTTCTAAAATCTGTCCAGTTCCTATTCAGAGTTTTTCAATTCTATTTCTAATGCGTTTTGTGTGTTTTAGGATGGTCTTAGGTGTTGGTAGAGTTTAGGGGTCGGTTTTTGAAAATTCCAGATCATTTCGGGTCATTTATCGACCTTTCTAAAATCTTTCAAGCCCCTATTCCAAATTTGTTAGTTCTATTTCTGATGTGTTTTGTGTATTTTAGGATGGTCTTAGGTTTCGGTAGAGTCTAGAGGTTGGTTCTTGAAAATTTCAGATCATTTCGAATTGTTTTAAGTCATTTATCGACCTTTTAAAATCTGTCAACCCCTATTCTAAATTTTTCAGTTCTGTTTCTGATGCGTTTTGTGCATTTTAGGATGTTCTTAGATGTTGGTAGAGTTTAGGGGTCTGTCCTTGAAAATTCCGGATCGTTTCGGATTGATTTGAGGTGTTTTATCAATTTTTTAAAACCTGTCCAATCCTAAATTTCCACGTGGCGCTGACTGGGCATCTACGTCACATTGCCACATCAGCCTAATTAATGATGTTAGTGAAAATTTAACGGTTTGTACCAAACTGTTGCATTTTAAAAGCTTTCTGTATCACGAAGTTACAAAAAAAGTTTTATACCAAAACGTTACATTGATAAAAGGTTTTGTACCAACAAGAGTTGAAGCTGCACCACTGTTGTCAACAAGCACAGACTCCTTCCATTTCCTAGATAAGCTTTCTATGATCACAATACCTTGAGAGTTATGTACTCCTTATTTATCTTTATTTCCCGGTAACTGTCATTGATTGCTCCACAACCCTCTGTACCTTTGATTTTTTTTTTTTTTACAATTTTTGCATTATTATTTTTAATTTTTCAAATTGTGTAATAATTATAGAATAGTTATTGGTCGATTTTCACCTATGAATCCAAATCCGTCATGTTGACACCTCATTTTGCCTCAAAACGTTCCTGAACATTTATCTCGAAAAATTAAGTAAACACGTGTCTATATCAGATCTGATGGATGTTTGAGATTAAAATTGAGGATCAAATTGGATTGATCATTGGGCAAATTCAAATGTGAAGAACATCAAACTAGCTTCAATTTGACATATTTTGTACCTGAGATTTGATACAAAGAAGAAAATATGATTTTTAAGTAAAATTGGTTGAATATATCATATTCATGCATCTTGGCCAGTTTTATTTGAAAAATTGTATATAATTATTGAGAGGTCCAAATTAAGCAATGTTAGTGTTATTTAGATCTTAACTCATGAAAGATTAAAGGAAAAATAGAACAGAGTATCAACAGGTTGAGAATAAGTTCAGAAAAGAATGATTTTTGTACCTCAGGGAGTTGTATGAGCCGATAGGAACAAAATGTGTTTGAAATATCAGCAGGCCATATTTGAGGAATTTTCTCTGAATTTCTTCGAAACGTAAATCTTAACTAAATAAATTTTTTAAAAGAAAATGTAAAATAAAAATAAAATAAATATTATATGATATTATAAAACTTTAGGATTTTGGAAAAAAATAATAATAACCACGGCTGCTCCGACGACACCTGGGTGCCTCAAAAAAGAAAGCGAAAAAAACCTTCAGCAGAGGGAAAAGAGCAGAGAACCCTCTCGTCCGAGCAACCAACGCTGCCAGGTTCACTGCCGCCCGGGTCAATGTCAGAGCCTCGTCCTTCCCCCTTTACAGCCACCTCAATCATCACTGAGCCCCAAGTGCCCGAGCCGCCTCCTCACCGGTAAGCCCCTGCTGCTTCGATTCCTGACCCGAGCCATGTTGTTCCTCCATCGAGGCTCACCGCCAAGC
>JAOYND010063244.1:0-11304 GCA_025802135.1 Lagerstroemia fauriei | reverse complement strand
TATTCAATAAAAAAGACAGAAGGATTAAATTACAAAATCACTATTAAAATTATAAGGTAAATTGCCTGGAATATGACGACATTCGACGAAATTCTCTATTTTATCATGATTTTAAAAAGTATAAGATATTGTAATAAATTCTCCATTTTTTTCGCTAAACTTGACGAAGCTAACTTCGTTAAAATTCTTTAATTGCTATATTTTTACTGCTAACATGTCATTTTTATTATGAAGGGATATATAGAAACTGTTGAAAATTAGACTATGTATCGAACAAATAATAAAGAATTCTAAAATATAACAGATATGACTATAAACCAACTATTGCTTTAGATAGTTATATAAATATGAGTCCAATCTTTCATAATCGACTGACAGATTTTACCAGGTATCAAAATAGGTTCACAATAACAAATATGAGCTCGTTCTGCAACAGGAATAAATTTGACCTTACCTAGTCAAATTCCCCTATTTTTCTATTTGTGCAAATAAAAATGACACTTCAGTAATGATAAGTAGGCAACCACATTAGCAACCGAATTAGCGTTTAACAAAAAAATCTAACGGAGTTAGGTCTGTGATATTTCTTGGAAAAAGAAAAGAAAAGAAAAGTACGTGATAATTTCTTGTACTTTTAAAGGTTATGATAAAGTAGAAAATTTTATCAAACATTGTAATTTATTTAATAAACAATTTATCTGTATAATCACTGCTTAAAAATAACATTTGAATTTCTCTCCACTAACTTTGTAATCATCTTTTATTTCTAATATATATTTTATTCTTATTTAACATCAATGCGCTTCTATAAAAACTTACGGCGATATTCAAAAATTGATAGACAGACAGACAGAAACTCAAATATAATATTATTTAAAAATAAAAAAAAGACATGAAAATTAGTTTTTTAATCTTATGTAAATTTGATAATTCTGTACTGAGTACGGATCAATAATCTAGTTATTAATGTATGACGTTTTAAATGCATGATTATTACGTCTTCACGAACTTTCCTACTAAAATTGATGTTTCAATTCGAACCACTTAGACAAATACAAAGATATATCCATTAAAGAAATCAGATCCGCATTCTTGGAATACTAAGAATAATACATCACCTTAACGGCTTGTTTGAATTGGGGTATTTGGAGAGATTTGGAGGGATAGAATAATTCTTTATTTGGGTAAATTATTATGAGAGATTTGGGGGAACTCGGAGGAATTCAGAATTCCTCAAGGTCCCTCAAAACTTTGCAATTCCTCCGATTTATGGGAATTTGGAGGGATAGCAATTTTTTGGATAAAAATGTCTTTCACAGTTTCTTGAAAGAAATTCTAGATATGTCATAATTCCGCATCACATAATTACATGACTATTCACGTCTCCCCTGCTTGACCACTACCAAGTCACGACTACAGCATGACTGTCCCTGCTCGACCACCACCAAGCTGCAGCCATTAAACCTCTCAAGACCACCACGAAATCACAGTTTTTCGAATCTCGAAACCACCATGAATCCATTGTGTCTCCTACACTACTATCTCCAACTCGATCAGTCATCCAAAATAAAAAGGTAAAATTGTTAAATTAACTTTTTTATCTATCCAAACCCCTCATCTAATAATGATATCCAAACAAGAAACTTAGAGGAATAAGCTATTCTTCCAAATCCCTCCCCTCAAAATCTCTTCAAATACCTCCAACCCCCTCCTATCCAAATCCCTTAATCCAAACAAACTGTAAATGCCCATGCAAAGATGAAGAAACTAAGGGTAGTAATGCAATTTGTTGTGGAAATATACACATCAATTAGAAAATCCATCAATGCAAAATGAGATGTAAAAGAATAGGACTTAATATAATCGAAGTTTCTACGATATAGTCACAGGATCGTTTAATGATTTATTCCAACGACGCGCATCATTAATTCAGACAACTCATAATTGTTTTTCCCACCTGTTTAGTATGCCATCGACTCGACCGTGTAATTTCATCTTAATAATAGAAGAAGTCATAATGTTTTCTTTAGAATAACATGGTGATCGCTCCACTAATGGAATTAAGGAGGCGCAGGATGTTATTGTTCCCTGAATTCAGAAAAATCTATGAAATATTATACATTTCAATAATTTTATATATTTTTAGTTAAATTATCATATTTTGTTCCATTAAATTCGTCTTCTTCGAGTTATGCCCATTGGATTTGCCTCCCTTGAATTTTGTCACTTAAATAATATTTCTAAATCCATACCTGATTCCCCTAGTATTTTCAAATTTATCACCAAAGAAACAAGTTCTTAAAGTCCCATCTTTTCCCTCTAAGCGTAAATCTTACAAAAAAATGGGGTTAATAAAATGATATCGATATCAACTTGAATATAAAAGATCCCATATTTGATACTCATATATGGCACTCCATACAATCTCTTATGACCCTCTTCCTCCTTTATTGTTTTGGGTCTGCAGATTTCTTCTGTAACTGAAAAGAAGATTCATCTATAAATTTAAAGCAATCGATGAGTCTCCAAAAAGCCAACAACAATCACACATTCCTCTAAAGCTTCAAGGAGAGGAGGAGAATGATGGGATTTAAAGAGATTTACTCAATTAATTTCAAACTAATAGAGACCATATCATAAAAAAGAAGTTCAATAATGTGGAGCAACAATACATTAGTCTTACCACGTTACAGTTCTAACACGAAAAGGATCGATGCCCAACCAAATCGTTGGATTGACAAACCTCTAATTGTTTGTCACATGATTTTGTTTCAATAATTGTTTTTCCCCATAATTTAAAGCAACATAAAGAGAAAGGTCAGAAAAGAGAAGGAAAAGAAAAGGCTGAGTATTTCTATTTTTTGATATCACAATAACAAATATGATATTTCATTTCAAACTTGGCTAATTTAGATTTAAAATAGACTGGCCTAGTAATGTCACTTGCAGGTAAGTATAAAAGGGATAGAAAAAAAGTAGGAATCAACCGGACATAAGACATTGTGTGTAACATATATACCACATGATAGTGCTGACGTGATATTATAATCTAATAAGATTCAACTATTTTAATTTTTAAATAAATAAAAATAAAAAATAACTCTAGAAACAATTGAATTTTATTGGTTTATTACAACACATCTACACCATTACATGGTATACCTGTTATATACAAGAATTTCTCCTACTTATGACAATTGAACCTAAGACTTTTAATCACAGATTTAAGGTAAATTATATGTATACTAACCTATGTGCTGGGAGTGCAGGGGTATATGGCAGAACTAGAATTGCTAAGAACAAACCCGATATGGTAGATTTCAGATAGATGCCAATAACATTCGGGTAAGTTATGGTATGAAAACAAGGGAGTGATTCCAGCCGGATTTAATTTAGGTTACCGTACACAAGGTAACCAGAACGGGTTATGCTAGAACTAGTTGGTGCTAGTTAATTACAATTGCTTATAATTTTTTTAACTCAAATTCTCAAACCATTTGCATTGTTGAATATTTAGCTGACAAATTTTTATTTGACATAATTATTTTATATATATTTTATTAGTTTATCATACCCAAAATATCATAATACGTTAGATGCTAATGACCAAAAAAATTAAACATACTAAATTCACAAGTAAAATTAACTATAATTTAATAAATTATAATAAAATAAATCATGTAAAATTAATAAAAATTATAAAGATTCCCAATACTCGATTTTTCAGTAATAATAAAATAATAAAAATGTTTAAATAATTTCACAGTAATAGAATTATAAAGGAAAAACAATGAATAGGTTCCAATAAAATAATACTTAGAACATGCAGTATAATACAATTTCCGAGTAGAATTTGGTTCGTAAATTTAAGATGATAGGGTCAAATTCAAAACTTATAAACCGGTCTTATACAAGGATAAAGATCGAATACCTTAAAAATTATATGATATACGAACATGATACATCCACTAGATCTAGCTTTAGATGAAATTCTATTATCCAGTTGTTGGATGGTTTGGCAGGTGGAAAAGTAATCATGAGCCGTCAAATTCGCTTCTTTAATTTGAGTCATTAATTATTAACTGTTGAATTAAACTGTTGAACAATCCAGTAAATATATCGTAGAAACTTCTGTAGTATTATCTTCGTCATTATTTTGAATTATTAAAAGTTCAGTCACACTGTTGGGCGCCAATTCGTGTGTGGAGACATTTCTACTTGCAAATCGTAGACATGGAATGGAAGACAATTCGCCCCCACGGGACAGAGAGAAGACATGCGCGTGAAATAAGTCTAAATCTACTGTAAAAATTTTCCTCCCTTAAATTGAATTATTATTTAAAAACAAAGTCAACCATCAATTATTATTTAATTATCCTTCAGCCAAAAAATTATTTAATTACCTTTTCCAATATTTTAAATTTTTTTCCAAGCTTAATTCTAGACGTTGGATCGATTAGAAAAGAATTGATATGGAATAGGGTTGATATAGAAAAAATGGATATGGAGCAGAACTTAAATTTTTTTTATGGGAAGTACCATCGATTTTATTTTGTCTACGGATAATTTTATTATTTTATTTCTATTTTTATAAGGGATATATCTTTATTACGGAGGGATGCAGAATATCATTTCCTACATTTTTTTGGGCAATTTCAATACGTTTATTTCGGATATCATTATGATGAGTCAAACACGAGGAAGGAATTCCATCCGAAATACACTCAGCATCTCCTCCAACTAAATAGGAGAAATTTTTACATAATTTCACCTCATCATGTAATATTAATAAATATCAATTAAATTATAATATATAAATAAATTAATTTTAATCATTCGAATAACTAATTTAATTATATTATCCAATTAATTTTTTCTTATCACTTTAAAATTATCTCAAATATTTTTCCTGCATAAGAGTTAATTTGAGGCCATCGTGCAGTGATCAAGTGCCACATGGCGGCCTCGTAGCGTGATTCTCAGATGTAGGTAAGACCGTAAGAAGACGATCTTGTCCGCGTGAAGCGAGCAAGAGGACTATTCTGCCCTTAGTCATTCCGCGTCCGCGTGGGCCCTTTGGAGATAGAAAGACCTTCTTGCCCTTTAATGTTGATCGGTCCTCCGTCCCATTCCATCCCAAGAAAGAAAAGAAGAGAGCTTCTAGAATTCTTGCATTTCTTCAAAATTTGAACTCTCTTTTTTTTTTTGGTTTCTTTTTAATTTTACCGTTGTCGTCCGATAAAAAGCAAAAGAAAACTCCCCCTTTAGTGGAGAGGGACCATATTATCCATTGATACTCAGCTTTTAGATCTTCACATGCCAAAGCAAATGTGAAATATGAGTGGGAAAAGTCCAATACAGCATGTGTGTGTGACCGCATTTTGGTAGATGCCTAGAATGTAATGAAAGGGTACTTCCATGGCATGTTCGGTTACAAGGAATGGAATTGGCAAATAATTGATGATGAATAGAATAGATAGGGAAATGACTTAAAGGAGAACTTAGTATTTTGCTGATTAAGAAAATCACATGACAATTATTACTTTTGTATTTGCATTTGTCATCAGTATGATATAAAAAGCCTAAATTGATGGATGGTGAAACTCAAATCTTTAGGTTCTGAGAGTTCATTTTTGTACTAATTATAGAGTGTAGGATTACAATTTTTAATTCTCATCCTCAAGTGGCAATGTGATCAATACTCATCATACATCCTTCACCGTCTGTTCTCAGCAACCGATCACAAATCAGATATCCTTCTTTTGTACTCAGGGAAGGGAGCTACTGAACATGAGACTGATTTCATCTTTCACACTCAAACTTTACAAAACTTGCTTGGACCCAACAAGATAGAAGTTCACATGGTGAGCTACTTTTTTTTCTTGGTGCACAAAGGAGGTACATGAACCTATAAGAGGGACAGAAGGAAAAAGAATATAGGAAGTACAGGGAGTTCCATCTTTAAAAATTGAACTCAAAGCCCCTTGGTTCTGAGTCCGGACTGTACCACTTGACCAAGCACTCATTCTCCACATGATAAAGCTACTTTGACATATATATATATATATATATATATTACTTGGGTAGTAAGAAATCTGGTACATAAGTCTAATTAAAAGTTGGTATAACATAAATCCCCTGTAATCCCACAATTTTCGTTCCGGCTTTCTATATTGAAATATTATTGAAATATAATTATGGAAATGACATAAATCATGGCATTAATATTCGAGTCTACAATTTTGGAAAAAATCTTAGATGGTCCTACATCACGATGATGTGGTGTGGAAGAACCAATTAAATTACTTTAATTAGTATTAATTATGATAACTGCTCAATTGATTAACACTAATTTGCTTGTTTTGATTGATGCTTCCTCATGCCACCTGACAAGGTAGGATAACCGAAGAATTTCTCACAATTTCGAGAGTATCCTAATGAATTTTCACCCCTGATTTTAGCGATTAACATTCGGATTGGATATTAGCAATTAATATCTGGATTAGAACCATGAACGATTAATGGATGACTTCTGTATTCTTGAGGAACACCCCCGATATTCCAAATTTTGATTAATCTATATAAAGCAAATATTTACTAATTAAGAGAAATTTCCGGGATAGAATCCCAAAATGTTGTGTTCAAGCTCCAGAAATTCTTCAACGATCACATCTCACCATGTGACATAATGAAAAATACCAACCAGATTGTGACAAATGAATAAATTTGTGTTAATCGCCTGAGCAATTACCTTGATTATTTCTAATTAGAGCAATTTAATTAGTTTATCCTCGCCGCATCACTGTGAGATATGGCCGTTTAAGATTTTTTCTATTCAACCTTAAATGCAACCTTTAATAAATGCTAAGTTGGTCTTTCTTTTTACTGATAAAAAAAAAGTTGGTCTTTCTTTTATCAGTAAAAGGAGGGTAACGGTAGTAGTCACCCCGCTACGTAATATTTGGGCATGCTCAACTGCGAACATTTCAAATGAATTGAACAACAAGTACTAACACTGATCCTGTTAACATAGCACCACCAAAAATCTAATATGATCTAAGAAGTCGGTGTCCGCTAAGGTAGAAGTTCGAGAGTCAATACTAAGTTGGTCATAAGTTCCAATAGGAGATAAAGACACCGAGAGTCCTATAAGTTTGTCGATTCTTGCAAGTGAGTCCTAAATATTTCAAAGTGTTAAATCAAGTTCTATATGTTATACGCGTTACAACGTCGAGTCCTTTCTGTGATGTGGTGTTGACGTGTCACTGATACACGTCAGCTTAAAGTAACGAAAAGGACCCGATATTGTAACGCGAACAACATATAGGACGATTTAACACTTTGAAACATTTAGAACTCACTTGCAATAATTAACAAACATATAGGACTCCCGGTGTCATTATCTCGTTCCAATAGTTTCCCATTTGATAAACCAAGCTTGTTTATACCAGCAAGGAACATGAATCTTATTTTGGAATCTACTCAAATCTGATTTGACTTCCTCAAGTTTATGAATAGTGTTTGGACAGCAAGAGGCTAATATTCCAGCTTAAGCCAGACCTTAGTTTGATCACATCGATCAATATTCACGAAATTCAAACACGGTTTGACTTTTTATTCTCACGAAGACGATCAATCTCGATAGGATCAAACCACGGCTTAAAGTTGGGGTTACCGGATCCTGGTACACTGAATTTTCTGACATATTCAAACACAATCTTATATAGACTGATTTTTAAATTTTGAATTTGGACCTTACTTTGTAGAATTAGAAATTGGATACTATCCATAACCTGTATGATACTACAAGTTTGAGATACCATGTTAGAACTTGTCTTTTTCCCTTTTCATACAAATTATAATTCATAGGTTTTACGACTTATAATTTTAATTTAATTTTTAAGTACAATGATATAGGATTTAGTAAATATTAGTTAATTATATATAAATTTTTAACGTGATTCATTATTCGTCTCTAATTTCTAATAATATTTTGAATATAATAAGTTGATCCAAAACGAGTCATTGTTATGTAAAATAAGAATTTATTGGGTTAGGAACCCCACACTATAAATAGCAAGAGCATTAGAGTTCGAATCAGGAAATAATAATTGATTTAAATCAATCATTTTCCTTACATACCTTGTTTCGGTACCAGTTATGAGTATCACTTGATTGAAATCAGTGTTGGAACTGGTTTCTAAATTCGTGACCTGATAGAGTATGTTCCAATCTGTTCAGCTTGTATCCGGTACTCGTGCACACGTATTTCTTAGAGTACAAACTCATACAATTCTGAACGACTTCCTAATTTACTAGGTAAGCCTCAACCTGTCTGGATGGCTAAGCTCTTTCATGGTATCTTTATATGTACAGTACAGGGGTTGTCGAAAAAATCTTATATAGTCCTATTTTATGATGACGTGGTGAGGAAAAACTAACCAAATTGCTTTGGTCAATGTTAATTATGACAAGTGCTCGGGTGATTAACACTAATTTGCTCATTTGTCTCATTTTGATTGTTACTTCCTCATGTCACGTGATGAGATAAGATTACCTAAGAATTTCTTGGGTTGTCATCTAGGGGTAAAAAAGTCAATTGAATAGGCGTTTGGAAAAGTAGTTTATGTAACTTGAAACCAAAAAAAGGGGCAGTAGAAAGTCAAAAGAAAAAAAGAAAACTAGTAATTGACTGAAATACCGTCCGTTGCTATAACTTATCTTTTTTCCCTTTTTACAATCAAGAGTAAAATTTTAAATGATCATATCTCATACAGTATAATAAAAAAGAATTAATAAAATTGTGTGAATTAATAATAATCGGACATTAATATTATCATTTACACTTATTTATTTGTAAATTATGATTTGATCAGTATTTTATTGTATTAATATAGCAAATTAGGAAAAAATAATTTCTTTTTTCTTCGATGGTAAAGGGAGAAAAAAATTCTTCTCGGTTTTAGTTGTAGCAATCCAATGGAGAAAATTTTTAACAGACCTACCTATAATAATTTTTGGTCAAGAATTATCTATAAAAATTTGTTAATTAATAATAATCATGATAATTACTCATATATTTAACTCTCATTTACTTTTTACAATTTAATTAATACATCCTAACATCAAATGATAAATTAGGATGGCTAAAGAATTTCTCCCCCTTTTTCTTTTTAGATTTTACAAAAAAATTTCTAAGAATTTGAATTGATCTTATTAGTTGGTATCATTATAAATGAACTGTCACGTGATGACACCATTACACACAATTATTTTACAATACACCGTCCGGTGAATTAGTCGGTTGTTACGAGCTGGATACCGAAAAAAAAAAGGAACCAAGAGGTCAAAGGTAGTTTTGTCAAAATAGACAAGTAAGAAAAATACCTTCCTCTAACCATGTGTTTGAATGGAGGTGAATAGAGGGTGAATGAGGGGAAATGGAATGGAAGGACAATTTTTTTCTTATTTGAGTAGTTCTATTTAATGGAGGAGGAGGAGAATGGAGGGGAATTATTCACTCCAATTCCCCTCAAGAGCCCACTTTTTTCACCCCTGATTTGGGGTTGAATTGGATGAAACAAATATAAAAAATTCATGTAAAATAAAATTATCAAATTACCCATTTTAAGAAATCAATACAAAAATCCTAATCTCACTTTTCTTTCACGTAAAATTAAAATCGAGTTGTCGTCTCTCTACTCTCAACTCCTGACGAACATCTTCCGCACCAATCCGAGGTACGACACTTTATTTTATAATCATATAGAGTATTATCTCTTTTGATTATATGTGAATTATATCTTTAATTATTTTCTTTCGTTTATTGAATCATCCACGTTCGAGAATTGAATACAAAAAAAATTCGTAGTCAAGTTTGATATGAAGAGAATGGTATTTTTGTCTATTAATTAATAAATTATATGCATACGAAGTTAATTTTTCCCTTCATTTTTTATTATTATAATAAATCTAAACAGGATAAATAATTTTTTCCCCTCCCTTTCCCTTCATTCACCCCCTTCCAAACATACCCTAATAGTAAAATTCCAAAAGGAATTACTGATTTTAAGATTTTAATTTTCTGCGATTATATCTCATTATGTGACGTGAGAAATGATCGATCAAACTGCAACAAATGATTAATTAGATGACAATCATTTGAATAGTTATTATAATTATATTAATTCAAGTAATTTTAATGATATTTTCGTAATTATCATTATAAGATAAGAGGAGAGAAGAATTTTCTCTCGAGAACACCTTTGAGCAAAATGGGCACAACGGACGATGCTAATTACTCCAGTTCTCAAAATCACGCACATGATGGCAAGCATGTAAATTTGACGTGGGGTATTTTCCTTATCCCACTAAGCCCACTACCCACTACCGTTTTTACCGTTCTCAATATCCGCCAAGTCCCATTCCACGAGCCCCACCTAGAACGCTCCTCAAGGGTATTGCGGCCATTTCAAATCTCCCAACAGGCGAATCACGACCGTCCGTTACGATATTTGTCTCGAAGCCCCGTCCCCAAGCCCAAAGCCCCAGGTCCATCTATCAGCTGCCACGTTAGCCATCCGGAGCGGGATAAGGGGTGACGTTGGAGCGCTACGTGGCAAAATCCATCCTAGTCAGCACTGGCCTCCCTCCTTTCCATTTTCCCTATAAAAGGAGCTGAGCAGCTGAACGAAGTGGCCCCTCCTCTATCTTTCTATCTACTCACAAGCAACCAATTCCCAAGCTATAAACTTTGTGAAAGATATAGAAGAAAATCCTTGCCGGTGATTAGCCACTCCAAAGTCTCGCCGGCGACGATAATCTCCCCGGCGGAATGAAGAAAACGGCGAGCTTGTCATCTCCCCTTACTCGGAATGTCCGTATCTCCGATCATCCCCGTCACGGCCCCCATGAAAAGCCCTAACTTCAATCTCTCTCTCTCTCTCTTTCTCTCTTCCCTTTCTAGTCTCTGCATCTCTCTCTGTTCATGAATTCTGTTTAGGTTTTATTTTTTGCGTTTTTGGAGAGGCTTTGTCGGTACATGCAAAGAATCGAAGCCATCGGTTTTAGATACAGTGTTCTGATTAATCACTGTGTGTCATGAATCCAACGCTTTGAGCTCTTAAAAATGGAACACCTGTGACTTCACAGAGAAAGGCGACAATTGATTTGAAATTTAGGTGTTCCGTGGAACACAGAGTCAAGAGCTTCCACTCCCCGTTTTGCTATGCCTCCCAAGATCCAACCAGTCGACATCGATCCTCAACAAGTTCTACCAGAACCAGCTCGAACCGATTCGTCCAA